>JAQIXU010000911.1:0-23056 GCA_034701245.1 Strigamia transsilvanica | reverse complement strand
CCGAACCGATCCGAAAACAGATCGGATTGATTTAGGGCCATCCGAATCCGATCCAATCCGATCCGAATTCGGTTTGGGTCGGATCCTATCCGATCCGACCGCAGCCTTAGTGAAGACAGATGGTGATCCGAAACTAAATCTTAGTTCGATTGAGGGGGATACTGAAGATTTTGAGGACGCCTTCTCAGGCTCACCTTTGGGTAATCTGAGCCTAGGCACACCCAAACTGCAGAAATTGGATATTACAAAATGGCGTCGAGTCGAGACCGATACTAATCATTTTTGAAGCGATATTAACCCCTGCACACAGCATTTGGTGTAGGTGTACGTACTCTTGTTTCAGTGTTTGCTGGCAAGATCTGGGTGTTTTGTTTGGGATTTCTGGTGCCTTTTGGTTTGTTTTTGTAGTGAAATCGGTGTTTGAAAATGGCCAAGGAAAGGAGTGATTGTGTGGAAACGATCGTGTTGACGTGGGATAATTTTGCACAGTGGAAGAAGGAAATTGAGGTTTCCTTGATGTTTAGGAATTGCTGGAGTTTCCTGACTGAAAACCCACCTTCTGCACCACCAGTCACGGATTTGCAAGCTACCGAACGTTATGAACAGCGCAAAGCGCAGGCGTATTCTACTACACTCAACCCTCGTTTTACGGCCGCTCTTTATACGGCATTTCGCCATAACGGCCTTGTGCCATTATGGCTAAATTTAGATTTGCGGCCTAATATTTTCGATATACGGCCAAAAATCGGGAAATTCCATAATGAATCAGGGGGAATTGCCCCTGATTAATTATACAGCATTTTGCTTTACAGCCAACTTTTCGGGAACCTATCTAGGCCGTAAAGCAAGGGTTGAGTGTATTTACAAGTCGATAAGTGCAGAATTGAGACCACATATTTCGAGTACCAGAGATGGTAGGCAGGCCTGGGATGCTTTGTTAATACATTTTGAGCCAGTCTCCCATTCGCGTGTATGTGCTCTGTATGACTAGTTGGCAGCATTGCAGATTAAGCCAGGCGAATCAATTCGTATTTTCGCACAGCGTATCCGTGTGGTGGCCAAGAAGTTAACCAATATGGGCGAGCAAGTGTCAAAGATTTTTATCTGTTAACAGCTTATTCGCAATCTCCTGGCTGAGTTCCAGCCTGTAGTGTTGTCTATTCACAGGGGACCAAAAGGAAAATTTGTGTTGGACAAGGCCGAAAAGAAACTCATTGCCGAGGAAGAAAAGTTGAGACAGCATCAGTCCGACACGCACCTTGTTGCCCCGGTTGGGGCGTTTGGTGCTTCTTGTACAGCTGAGGGTGGTGATGTTTATTTCCGGGATGATCTTGGTTATGATTATGTTGCCGTTCCTGATTTTTTTTGCAACCATCGGGATTAATTGAAAAAACAAATGAATTTTTCTCTGGTCAAGGACGGGGTCATGGGTGGTGAACCTTATTACCGGGGGGCCCCAGAGGGAGAACTGCTAGTGTACTAGGTCAACGTGGTGTGCAGCAGTTGCCTTGAATTTTTTACCGGAGGCGGCAAATGAGACCATCGATTAGATCGAGGATGGTTCGATCATCTTTGGGTAATCACGGATCGGCAGAAGGGCGACCTTCATTTGGGGGGTCGGGTTATCGCTGCCAGTTTCACTTCTACCGCGCAAGAGTCTCATGTGTCTTTTTTTTTTATTTCCAGTTCCGCCATTTTCCTCACCGATGTTCAACGGACTACAAGACCAACTCTGAAGTCACAGCAAATCTTGAAAAATGGCAAATGCCAATCTAATTTCACTCGTTTTATATTTTTTTTCTTCAAATTAACCAATTAACCTAGGCCAGTCCACTTTGCCTCCCTCTGCTCGCGCCTTTCCTTGCCCCTTCCTCGTACTTGTCGCGACCCCCTAATCGTCATTAGTTCCCCCTCCTTTACCTTCTTCGTCTGCGTTGATGCCGCCGACCCCCGAGCCTCCGCCTTCGACCCCCTCATTGCTATCGTGGGTGGCGATCCCTAACCCCCGCGCTCTGGCTGCTTTCTTCCCCTCTTTGTTGACCACACCCTGGCCCTTCCGCACCGCCGCTGCGTGTGCGTCGCACTGACCCCCTTTCATATTTATTTTTTTATAAATCCACTTTTTGCACAGAAACTATTACAAAGGTTTCCCTGGTATTACATTTTAGACAAAGAAATGGATTTACATCAACAATATAATCCAACATACTTAAGTAACTCAGGAAGAGTAATTGAGCGTACACCAGATAAATCATAATGATGCATCATTTAATGATGAAGAAACATTAAGTGATGAGAGATTAAATGACCAGATCAATTCAGGTAAATGTTCAATTTGGATCAACCAGCAATTATTTTCTCATTTCATTTCTCTTTTTTTAAAACAGATTCCAACACGTTTAATGAGCTGCCAGCCGATTCAAACAACCCAGTACATGTGATGGATCGAGAGACAATTGATCTGCCAACACCAAGCATAACACCACCACTTTCCGTTACTGCATCAACTAGCAGTACGCCAACACCAACCGAAATGCATGCAGAAATTGAAAAGCAACCAAGACGTCGTTTTGCTGAATCATAGGTGGCCAACTGTAAGAAAAATACTGGACTGCATCACACAATTTTAAGTCTGAATGCAGCAAGGCAGGCAGCAAGAGAATCCTAAACTAATGCAAAGATGAATGTGGAATTGCAAAAACTTGAATTTGAAAGAGAAAAGTTCAGCTGGGAGAAAGAGAAGTGGGAAAAAAAAAGAATCATGAAAAAATATGGCCCAAATGCATATTAAGGAATGAGAACTAACAATTAGTGTAACAGGTGTTGCCATCAGTGGTGGCATGGGAGAGTTAATAAAGACAGTTTCAGTTTTTGAGCACAGCTGGCGACAGGGCGGGACAGGGCGGACTCGTGCTAACAGGCAGCAACAAAATAATTCATCAAGTTCCCAAACACCAGAGACGAGGAATGAAATAGCAGGAACCATGTTGCAACTACCACGGCAAATCCAGCAGCAAAACGAGCGTCCACCAACAACCAGATCATCATTATACCACGCATTTCAATTTCTCGAATCTCAATTGGCTAAATTACCTGAATTGGAGCGCCAGCGTTTGCTGAACACCTATATGCAAATGGCATTTGAGTCAGTTACTCAGCATGAATTAATTAACCATACGGTGTTCGAAGAAGTGCAACCATAATTTATTTTTGTAATTTATGTGAAGTAATAAATAATCAAAAATTGTGGTTTTTGAATTACTAGTGTTTTTATTCCGAACTATTTATTAGTGACCATTGCCATGGCAATGATCCCTCATCACTAGAAAAATATTCCATTAACGTGTTGCGTACATTTTTAGCCACATTGTGAGAATGGCCTTTGTGTTTTCATAAGCAACTGAGGTATTAAAATTTGTTTGCATTTACAATTTCATGCCATGTACCCAAAATTAAATTATTCATTGGATCATAATGATCGATCAACATTTTAGGGCAATACTCAAGATGATTTGGTAACGACATCGTATATTTGTGTAATATACTGTACAACAAGCCTCCGCAATTAATTTAGCACAGTCCGGTTTCATCACTAAAATCTTCGAGAGGCATGCCCATCTGACAGTCAAAATACCAAATGCGTTTTCAACAACACGCCGGGCACGGCCTAATCTATAATTAGAAAAAAATAGCCATAAATGAAACATTGCATTTCTTGTAAAATAAACCTGTAATTAAAGATTGGCTCGTTTTCAGACAATTTTCCATTAAACGGTTTACAGATCTGTGATGTTACTGGAAATGCGTCATCCGCTATAATCATAAAAAGCATCATATGACCCCAGATTTGTTTCCATGGTGGCAACTGCAGTTGATTGTCAGTTGACTATAATAAGCGACCAAATTGACTATCACGAAATATGGTGCTGCCCCCCTCGCTTCCAAACGCACCAATATCATAGTATAAAAAGCGAGTCTGCATCTGCTATTTCCATCAAGACAATATGTGAAAACTGCCGTTTTATGCATTATTTTATCAATTGCTAAACTTTTTAATTACATTTTTAGTGTTTTTTTTTTATATCTGACTTGAAGTATTCATTTACTAACATTGTTGATTATTATTGACATACTGCTTTAGTTTTGGAATTGTATCTCCATTATTTGTGTTATTATTAATATTGTTAATTTTTTTTTTTACTTCATATTATTTGGGTCATTCCAACTCGTCACTTGAGTTGGAAAGATCACCTTCCCCCTTACCATTCTTTGACGAGGGTAATTTAGAAATTAGCATGTTTGCTCCAATGAGAGCGTTTTCGCATTTGTATAACAGGTAGAGAAATAAATCGAACCCAGTGCGTTTCTAACCTGCATCAGTCACTTCTTTTACTTTCCACACATTTTGGACACTTATTTCCAATTTGAAGATAATTTTATTAACTACGACTTTAGACCCTCGCAATTTGAATTAAGACTCTAAATATTGGTGCCGAAACCCAGGAATACCCCTACTAATTACGAGAGAGAAAAAATGCCTCAAAGACGCAAGTATGAAATCAAAAGAAGAACTCTAACAGTCGCCATTTTGACTGCCGATAAACTGATGACCACACCAACCACTGGATTGACCGCAGCACAACAGCCGATCGTCAACCAGGACGTGTTAAAAGTGTGGAAGGACCAATTGGACGCAAAAAGGGTACATGCTTCGAAATGTTTCAACGACACATTGAATGAAGCTAACAATGACGAGGATTCTATGGCCGCTATTGATGAAGCAGAGGACCGAGCAACCAAGTTGCGCACAGCGATAAACAGATATCGCGTCACGCATTTTCCCATTGTGCCACTCACTACAGCTACCTTTCCCGTTATCAACCTAAATAATATTATTTAGAAGCAAAATAAAGCCAACCATCAAAACTTCACATCATAGGGGCAACTACTTAGGGTGTTACCATGGTGGCAGGAAGCAATTCTTACTGGTGAGCAAGAATGATGTGAAAGTTGAAGGCGCAGCAGCGCGCACAGGGTAAGCTAGTGAAAAATGAGTACGCTGTTTTTGTTTTTAAAATGGTTTGTCAGCGCCTTATGTTCAATCCAACATTCTACATGGTAGCAGAGGATGGTTTGTGCTGACCGTTTGAAAGGATTCTGTGCGTTTTTGTGAGTGATTTCACCATTTTTTGTCCTTGCAATGCCGCTTATCGACCACTCGCTCCCGACCAAGATGGCCGCCCGAAAAGGTTTCACCAGCTTCTTCAGACTTCTCGAGGTTCGTTCAAGTGTTTTTGGATTGATTTCCGACGATTTTTCTATGTGAATTGCAAGCTGTAGTGGACTGCAACATTCATGAGTACTTTTGTGAGTTTATGTGCCATTTTCGCGTCCTTGTTCGAGTCGATGCACCGACGCGAGTTGCATGTACGAGTGTTTGACGACCTGTACCGTTTTACCTCGCTTTTACGGCCATGGCCGTGTATCTTAAAACACTACTTTTTCAGATTTAAAAATGTGTATCATATACAGCCATGGCCGTATACTCGAGGTAAGCTCGGCCATGGCCGTATAAATCAAGGATTACGAACAATGCATAACTCATCTTGAGGAACCTCAGCGGCAGCATCCCCGTCACCACTTAGAGGAAGGGATGGAATAACTGGCTCATCAGGCGGCAAAGATTCCATAATTGTGTGACATTAATGTAATTGATATCGACAATCCAGAAACACGCGTCTCGGCAGCTGTTCTTCGCGCATGCGCAGTTTGCATGCGTTGCGCCAATGCGATTGCGCACATTTTTTGCCCACTTTATACGGCCATGGCCGTCTAATTCGAGTACACGCCCATGTCCAAGTAACTCGAGTATAGGGTTATGGCCGAAAAAGCGAGGTAAAACGATACGTGTGTTTGCGAGTGTTTACGTGAAGATTTGGCAATTTTTCGAATGTTTTTCAACAGATTCAACATGGAACTTTATTGTGTGAACATTCCTGACATTTTTCTTATTTTTTCAGACAGTTTTCGCCGAGAATTTCCGAGTTAAGCACTCCGAGTGCGACTCGAGAGCACGTGAAGCGCTTGTAGCAGATTTCCGAGGTTTTTTGGACCGTTTTCCGCACTCCGAGTGCGAGCCACGAGATTCTCCGCGCGAATTTGTTTAATTCGCTCTTTCTGTTTTTTTATTTTTCTAATTTTCGCCTTCCCTGTCGATATTACAATTGTTAGTATTTAAATTTTTTTGGGGGGGACCAGTATAGGATCCTGGGATTATTTCTGCACAAATTTTATTATTTTTGCAGATTTGATTCCTTGTGCTTGAGCCATTGCACACCGGCTCTTGTATTTTTTTGCCGTGCCCGACAGTGAGATACTCCGGGGGCCACAGGGCCAATCTTTCCCGACCTCTCGCAATCGGCTAGTGTTTAGGCGGGTCCAATAGGGACCTGTATAGCCCCGTTGACAGGATATCCGCTTTGAACCACGTGGCCCGTCGCGCGCTGTTTTCCCATTATATTCGACCACTTAAACCCATTTTTTTTCGAGTAATACCGATCACCACTATCATCGAATATGGCCGAATCAAAGAAAACACTGCACCACCTTTCGATTCCGAAGCTCAACTCGGACAATTATGAGTCGTGGGCTCGGAACATGCAGTTTTTACTCTTGGAAAAAGATGTCAACCGCCTACGATAGGTCACACGTGGGAATACGCTCGACAGCAGGTTTTCGATGACAAGAAGAAGCGAGCCAAGGGTTTATTGGGTTTGTTCGTCGAGCCCCAATACCAAGATATCGTTTTGGTATCGGATTCCGCTCGAGATGCATGGGTCGCATTGGCAAATACATTTCAACCGTCGTCCCAAGCCCGTATTGCCCGCTTGCGTCGTGAGTTTCTGATGATGAAACTGGAACCCAACAAAGATATGTCCGTTTTTATTAGTCGGGTGACTAAAGCCACTAATGTATTAAAGCAGTTGAAAGTGACATTCGAAGACAAGGATGTCGCTTATCAGCTTCTGGATTTTCTCCCGCCTGTTTACGAATCTACGGTACAGACTTTGTACCATTGGGCGGAAGCGGACTTTACATTGAAAACCGTTTCGGATCACCTTCTTTCAGAGTTTAACCGTCTTACACTCAAGAATATGGATCCCGCCCCCTCGACTACATTCCAATGATCATCCACGGCTTCCGGGACTTTTCCAAAAACTTTTTGACTCCTTTCGGAAGTAAAGTGTTTCAACTGCGGAGAATTTTGCCATTATGCCAACAAGTGCACCAAGCCAAAGGTTAAGAGTGCTGCCCCGGCAACGTCATCTTCCTCTTCGAATTTGTCTCGTGGTCGCCGCTCCTCTTCGCGTAACCGCGTGGTCACGAGGGCACATCAGGACAATCTTCATCTTCGAATGTGTCAGCCGGTCTCACCTTTTTCGCCCGTTCGGAGTCAATGGTTTCGTCGACATCATCCGATCATGTGCTCATCGAAATTATTTCTTCACGCATAAGCCCGTCACTAATTACTACATCATTTTAGGCGAAGGTCGTTCGAAAGTAGATGGTATTGGTGACGTGGTATTACAAATCGGTCGTGGTGGGACAAAGGGTTCTTATCCGGTTAGGATGAAAAATGTTTTACATGCACCGGCGTTTTCACGAAATTTAATCAGCTTACCAAAGATTGATCGCGCCGCTCATTGTTTTTCGGCTGTGAATGGTCTCATGACCATTTATCATCCCAATGACACAGCCAAACAATTTCTTTTGTATGCCGCTCTGAAGGATGACCTTTATTCCCTTCAGAATGTTCTTCCCCCAGCGGATTTTATATCTGCTTCCGCTTCCGTGTTAACTGCCGCCCCTGATCCCGTCCTTCCAGCAGGGTCATATGCTGATACGATGAGGTCTTCGCCTGCACCTAAGCATGTGACTTTTGCGGATGGACCCCCTCCTGTTATTGCAATGGGATCCTCGAAGGGAAAATTGTCCGATTTAGAACTTTGGCACCAGAGATTTGGGCATTTTAATGTCGACGGTTTGCGTCATTTGGCGAAATCTCCAAATGCTTCCGAAATAGATATTTCTAATTCCGCATTAACGGCATTAACGGCATGTGCCGTGTGTGCGCGTTTTAAATCTACTCGTGCATTGAGTTTAAAATGATGCGTGAGTAGTTAAATACAGCCCACTTCCCGGCTAACGTGCTGGAGACCTGGATACCAAACAATTATGAATTTTAGTGAAGAAAATGCACGCAAATATACAGATAAGTAAACATAAGACTTTATAATTGGAAGAAACATTTCCGCGGATGTTTAATGAAAGTTATAATGAATTGTTATGTAAAGGTCGAGTACCTCACAACTACTATTTCTGTTAGATTCAAGCGGGCATTGAACCTGGCTCGCAACAGAAAAGAAACTGGTGCTGTGACACTGGGACATCATTATATTAGTAAGAACATACATCCACTCCAGACGAGTGTGCAATGTTGATAACCTTGTCAAGATCATACTGCCCATCCGATATACACATGCCGTGTTTTGAAGTGGCTCAACAATGTTTTCAATACCTCAAGAACCGCTTTCCGCACAAGTCTCTGAACAATCTTGTCCCCTATTGTCTGTGGTATAGCAAGACTGTTCTGCTCAAACAACTCAAGGTGATTGGTTCTAGCATGTGTACAAGACAAATAGTAGAATTAAATGGTTTATCGACAAAAGCGATTAGAATAAATTAACTCAGTTGTATGTAGATGTGTCGGACACAATCGTTTTTGCAGTCGTCTTTGCCTCGAGAGCTGTGGACTGAGCTCGCGGTTTCTACGATATACCTCAAGAACCGCTTCCCACACAAGTCTCTGAACAATCTTGTCCCCTATTGTCTGTGGTACGGCAAGACTGTTCCGCTCAAACACCTCAAGGTGATTGGGTGCTGGTGTTTCGTGCACATTCCAGCACAGACTCGTCATTCTAAGTTTGAATCCCGGGGCTGGACTGTAGTTGTCGTTGGTTATGCTATTCGGACGCGCGGTTATAGCGTCTGGTGCCCAAAGCGCAGTGTCGTCTTTGAATCAACGCACGTCCGTTTTGACGAAGACTGCATGTGGGGGAATCCTCGTTTTTATGAGAGTACTGAGGTCACTGATGAGGGAGCCGTGTCGGTGACGCTAGATTCGGATTTTATTTCCGAACCATTACCGCCTATTCCCCAGAGTGTTGCTACCACTCCAACCGCCGCTCCCCCCCTGATCCTCCCACTAGTTAAACCAACCCCAGGTGCGCGTATTCCTCCTCCGCCTCCAGTTGCTGCCTCGCCCATTGTCCAGCCTGTTCTTTCTCGTCTGCCAGCTGTGGGAGGCAAATGGACTCGTTCTGAGGTGATTCGACAGTCTGAAGCGACCAAAGGGATTACCGATGTGTATTTTTTTCCACCGGATCGTACCAGATTGTAAAGTCACGATGATGTGGAGAAAAATTGTGCAGGAAAATGCAGTACCAGCAAAACAACCTGTAAATTTTGGTGATGAAACAATAAAATAAATATAATTATACTTTTAACTGTATTACATTTTTCATTTTCATTTAGTTTCACTCATATTCTCCATTACCTGCAGATGAAAACGAAGTGGACACATCACAATTAATTGAATAAATTAATGAATTTCAAGTTTCTAATGTTTCTGCAAATGAAGAATTAAATAATTTTGCCACACCATCTACGAGTAAAAGCAGATCACAATTTATACACTCTTTGTCGAGAAAGAAACAACCAAAAAAATCTATGGCCGAAACAATTACTGCAATATATGCCGCAAAAGAGAAAAATAAAGAGAAGCAATTGCTTAATAGAGAAGGACTCAGCAAGAGAAATTTTACTGCAAGAGAAAGAACATGAGAAGGAAATGAAGTTATTAAATATCAGAGAGCTAGAACTTCAGATTAGATTCACGCCTCACGTAATGCCTGCCATACCCCAGACGATTTGGCCTTCGCAACCGCAACCACATGCTGCGCCTCGCAGCAGCCAAGACAGATAGTTGACCTAGCCTTGGATTCTCTAGTGTTAAATTTCCTAGTCTATTTGGGTGTTGCAGTCACGGCAAGGGGTTGCATACTCGCACTTTGCACAGGTCCCCCATACCTATAAAGAGGCAATCAGCAGTCCCAATAAAATCCACTGGCAGAATGCCATGGAGGAAGAGCTTGCGCTCTTTGCAAACGGGGTGTTTACGAGGTGGAGAACCCACTTGACGTAAACGTAGTTGGCAACCGTTGGGTTAAAACACAAGACGGCTGGCCTTTTAAGACGTTTTCAAGCATTGCTCGTTGGAGTGTTTCAACTCCATACTTGTATTTTATTCTTATTGGTTGTTGTGGGCCATACGTTTGTAGCGCACCTGTGTCATTTGAATATATTAAAAGTAGTCTTATGCTAATTTTCATCATGGACGCATGTCCAGTTTTGTGGGTCCTTTTCAAAACACTTAAACACTAAAACATAACACTCGTTGTCCAAGGTTTTAGCACCAGAAGTACGGGGTTGATTATTCGAAGGATTTCAGTCCCATAGTTAACTATGTTTCTTGTGCTACTTGTCATGTCATTGGGTTGGCAAGATGCATATCTCGATGTCAAGGGTGCCTATCTTCCACTTCTCGGCCCTCATGTCCCTCTCTAGTGGCATGAGATATCTCGGAGAATTGGGGGCTACTGTTGAAATTCGAGCACTTGGATTAAATAGAAACATTATACTGAATGTGGAAGAAGTAAATACAATAAAAAATATGCATGTTGTTGTAATAATAATGCTCATGGGCCACGCAATTAACATGCAATTCATCATTTCTGCCTCAAAAGGAATTTAAAGGTCGAAGGCGGGAATGGCTCGAAGGGAGGAAGACTGATGAAGGAACTGTCATATTGGACTTATCATACCATGTGCCTTCTCCTGACTGGTTTGAGATTTCACGTGACCGTTTTTAGGACAAGACCATTTTTTTGGACCGATCGTATTGAAATTCGACCGGGTGGTCAAACTTTAATATAAACGACTGCCATTTTGTCAATTTTGCCCTGGGGCCAAATTTGTGCCTTTTGTTTGATATTTTTGACACTAGATGACGCCACACTACCACGATGTGGCAAACCTTCTAGAATTTATTTTCTCTTACCTCTTCCTGGTTTGACCTACTTTTTATGGGTATATAAAGAGCAACAAAATCAAAATTTTTCAGTTGTTTTTCAACTCTGGACCCTGTAGGAGTGGGGAACCCCTGCTCAAATTTCAATTTAGTTTTTGGAAGAAAGGACTTAGAAATTTTTTCAACAAAACAAGAAAGGACTTAGAAAAATTTCAAAAACATATCCTACAACTAGTTGTCACAAGGATATCAACAACTGTAATTATGTTTCTTCCCAACCATTTTTTCTGTAATTATGTTTCTTCCCAACCATTTTTTCTGTAATTATGTTTCTTCCCAACCATTTTTTTTAAAGTATTTTTCTTTCATATAAAAAAAATGAAATTAATTTAGATTCGTTCTGTGCTTAGAATGAATAGATACAAAGTCAGGAAATAAGTGGAATTTTTAAGAAGCAAAAGAGAAAGAAGTGATTTATCTAAGGATTTCAAGCTGAACGTGACTTTGGAACAACTCTTGACGAAATGTGGTGAATACGAAGATTTTGAGAAGAGAGTCTGTACCGTATTACCTTCACGAAAGTACCTTTAGTGGACAATTGCTCAAGTTTATTGGCCATTTTGGAAAAGATTTATGAAATAGAAGACGTGATGAAAGATGGCGCTCCAAATATTCGTGCGTTGGCAGCAAAAGTTGCAGCTGATATGAAATCGTGCAAAGTGAGCATTATGATGCAGCTTAGATATCAGCACTCTGTGAAGTGTGTTTATTTATTTATTTATTGCTTTATTTTTTCATTACAAATGTTGTTACAAAAATGTGTCATTACTATTACATTCTACAAGAAATCCTCGCATCAAACCAGGCTTTTAATACCTCTCACCAGCGTAATGATGGAGAGACAAGAATTACACTTCCTTTGGGTGCTGCGGGAGCTGTTGCAACTGAAAATTTGGAAATAGTTGTAGAGAATGAAATGGAAGTTCGAAATATACCTTTACTAGTAGTCTTCATCAAGTTCACCCTCATCTAATACAAGGCGATTCACTGCATTGGACGAATCAATTGAAAGACCAGATGGAGCAGTGAAGAAGTCGCGGTCAACAGCTGCTGATGAGCTGGCCATGTCTTATCAAAGCAGATGCAATTCCAATATGGAAATTGAGAAGATGAAATTGACATTCAAGAGAGAAAAGTGGATAGAAACCCAAAAAATGGAAGAGAAAAAAATTGGAAAACAACAAGGAAGTGGCACTCGAGTTGGCACGAATAAATAAGGACGTGGAATTAAAACGTTTGGAAATTGAAGACCAAAAACTTCAGCTAGAAATTCTTAAGTTGCAGAACATGACACATATAATTAATTCTTAGCAGTCATGTTATTGTATCAATTGTATACCTTTGTACTTTTATTGTATTAATTGAATACCTATACTTATTTCTATCAATTAATAAAAAGATGTTTGACAAACTAAATTTAATTTCTTTGAATTCATTTCATTTTTACAGGAATTGTGTGACATAATATTATATGCAGGTGCAACTGCAGTTACATTGTACAAACCGATCAAGTTGTTATTTTTATCTGTGGTCTGAAATTGAAAAAGTATGTTTTTGTGTTATGTATAATCCTGAATTTATTAACAAATTAATGCTTAGACTAAGAAAATTAAACAGAAATGCTGTAACAAAATCCTTACAAATCCCAGCTGAAGCATAAGTTGGATTGATTCAACACAAAAAACATCACAAACTGGAATCAACTCGTGAAAGAGAACAGGAGGTAGATATTGATGGTTTTACGAAAATTGCTCGTTGTCAGCTACGTAAACTAGACATTCAAGAAAGAGCTGACATTATTTGCAATCTGCTTCAAACACTTAACCCTGCATTGAAGAAAAAGCAGACCTTAAATTGAACTTTTTACATTTACTGCTTTTTATATAAAAAGTTTTTTATATGTAGTTTTTTATATGTCGTGTTTTTACATATAGATAAATAAATGAGGATTCAGGAATAACAATTTTGGCAGCAGTGGCAGCAAATCCTCATGTTAGTAGCAGAGCCATCGCAGCTGATGTCAGTTGTTCCCACATATCTGTTCTAAATGTGCTACATACCAATCACTTCCACCCACTCCATGTTCACTGCCATCAGAAACTACTCCATAGAGATTTCAATGGTCGAGTTGAGTATAGTAATTGGTTGTTAACCAAGATAGACTATGATGAAAGCTGTTGCGAGGCATCATGGAAAAAACTGATTTAACATTCTAAACAGACTTACGTTATTTCTTTTCTTGGTATTCTTTATTGTTAAAATCCCTCATTTATGACACATGACTAATTCCGAGATCTCTCCTCTCTTGTATCTACTTACAATGCCAAGGGAGATTTTATTCTTGCTTAAAGAGTGTTTGTAGTTGATTTGTGACGTTTAAACATTTCATTTATTGTTTATTTGACAGGAGGAATCGATAGTCAAACGTGAAAGACAACTCTTTTGCCGTCACGCGTCATGGCCGATAGTCGGACGATAGTTTGCTAATCGTTATACATATTTGGACCAATTTCGTACCTCAATTTTCTTTGGAATAAGTTATTTCCTCGACCGTACTTGATGTCTCTATTTGAAATCGCCGCCTATATGACGCGTCATGGCGCGGGTCTCGGCAAATAACATTGGTCACGTGATCGATTCCTTCCCGTTTTTCTTTCTTTATAGTTTACGATTTATTAATCTACGTTGTTGTGCGAATGTCTAATTTATTTGCTCTTACAGCGATTAGAAGCAACTTCAATTTATATCCGGGTCCTTTCTAGCGATCGTTTTGGAGTTGTTTTCGACTCCGTACTCTCGGCAACAGACCGCCTTCTTGAGTTGTTTATCGCTGCGAATTGACTGTACATTCGAGTCTTCGATCGGTTTACCTTGTTACTTGCGTATATTTATGAGATATTTATTTGCTATAACATTTCTTTATATTGTATTTATTTCGGAAAGTTTATGATTTTCCACAATTCAATTTTGTCACTAGACGTCGCTGTTTTCCGTCGCCTCGTTCGAGATTAATCTTTATTGTATAAAGATGGGCGTCGGTGCGGAAAACTCGACGCTAGGTATTTTGTATCATTTTAAACACTGTTTTGATGTATTTGGAGTGTGTTTCGCCCAATAAACACACCACGTTGATTATTTTAAGCGGTGACTTTCTATTCTTTCTTTCAACCATGCTGAGTGAGTAGTTTCAGTGCGCCCGCCGCTCGCGATGCGGAGGATTAGGCTTAGGACCAAACAGGCTGTCAACTAGCAACCATTTCGAAACTGGCATCAACTATTTTGTAGATGTTTTAAGCGCTCTCTTAGCTGCGGGACGAGTTCTGGTTCTCATCTGTGGCCTAACACTTTGGCATTAAACCACTATACGCAACCGGGTCAACACGGTAACAATTCTCGTACGTAACATTTTATTTCGTGACTAGTTTCGGTGGTCACTTGCAACAAAGCTGTCCCAGGAAAGTTGCGTGGTCGGATAAGGCCCAATTTGCTCGCAATGGAACAGTAAACCGTCACAACCTCCATTATTGGGCCACAAAAAATCCCCGATGGATACGTGAAGTAGCCCACCAAGTGAATTGGCGCTTTAGTGTCTGTAGGATTTACAATGGGCAAATAATTGGTCCTGTGTTCTACGATGATAACCTGAATGGACAACGATACACCGAACTAATTCTAACGAATACGATTGAAGAGTTTGTTGACAATTTGCCATTGGCCAGAAGAGTTGAGATGTGGTACCAACAGGATGGGGCTCCATCCCACTTATCAAGTCTAGCACGGCAAAACTTACACGCTGTATTCGGAGATCAGTGGATTAGTAGAGAAGGACCAGTGTCATGGCCACCTAGATCCCCCGATTTGACACCGCTTGACTTCTTCCTCTGGGGTTACATTACATAAAGGAGAAAGTTTATGAAACAGTGCCAATTTCCATCGATGACCTTAAAAGAAAAAAAAAAGAGCATGTAATGGAATTACACAACACATGATTGAAACCGTGAACAAGTCCACCCAGGCACATGCAGAGATGTGTCTTGGCATTAGTGGTCATCACATTGAACCTTTGTTAGTTCAATTGAATAGAAACAAACTGGGCCATAGAATGATTACAGATTTTAAAAGTTCTGAGGTCACTGAAAATCCTATTCAGATTATACTTCAAAAAGAAAAATGTACAGGCTGCAAAGGAAACTCAAGAGAAGTTTACTCATGTTCTTGGATAGAAATGTTTGAGGCTACTTAAAGGAGAAGCTGAAAAAGTTCCTGGTCTGAAAACTGGGTACCGAATAGTTGATTGGGATTGCTGTTTGCTGGATTTTAACTACAGGTTATTTAGAGTTAGGGTTTTTCCCATTGAAAATATCCTCGATATTTGTTGTTCATGTCTTTCATAGCAAAGAATATGTAACTGACACATTGTTTTATCATTGCTACCGCAACAAGCCACAATCAATAAGAATTTAGTGTTAGACCAAACACAAGACGGAATGATTGCCCTTAACTCATAGAGAATAAGTAATTGGGCAAAGATATGGTAAGTTGTATTATGTGAAAAAATTTAAATGATAAAACGAGTTTGAAGAATCAGGTCAAGGGGAAAGGGACGTAAAAAAGCTAGTGTCCATTCTGTGCCCTTCATCTGATAACTGAGAGAGAGGGAGAGAGAGAGAGAAGATTGATTAATTCATAATTTGCTCGTTTGTGTGACTAGAACCCGGAAAACGACACAAGACGTACAAGGAAATCCATCTACATGGGCGCTCACCATGTAACTATCGTGTAAATGCAGCAAGTCTTAAAACCATCCAATATGGAGGAAAATTTTTAAAAAAATAAAATTATTGATGAAAGTCCTTTGTTTACCCACTACTTTCGACTTCAATCTCAATTATTTTTTTCATACTCTTTCGAAAATATCAAATTGGTTAAATTTCAACAGAATGAAATAGTCAGAGAGTAGAATAACTTTCATAGATTTGTGAAAATTTTTTAGCTTAAGGTCGAAAACGAACCAGGTTGAGTGCTGAAGAGATCTTTTTGGTTGATACTGCTGGGGTTAATGCAAATGCCACATTCATGGAGAAATGGGGTATTACAACACAGATATTCAAATGCCACACTCATATAGGAACGCAGTCTTACAATACAAGTTCGTGTAAATGCCACATTCTTAAGGGAATGTGGGCTTACAATACCGAAACATGTAAATGCCACATTCATGAGGGAATGTGGGCTTACAATACCATAACATGTAAACGCCACACTCATCTGGGAACGCGGTCTTACAATACAAGTTCATGTAAATGCCACAATCATGAGGGAATGTGGGCTTACAATACCGAAACATGTAAATGCCACACTCATATGGGAATGCGGGCTTACAATACAAAAATATCAAATTAAAGAAATCTGCTAATTACCAGAGCTCTCTTTTGGTTCCACCGAGACGTGTCGAGTCATCAGTTTAGCCAGGGGTAACCACGTGGAGGTAGAGAGTTGGATTTTACACCCCCTTAGAAACCATAGAACATGAGCAAATCAATCATTTCCAAAATCGCCTTGCATCTGTAAAACTAAATTTTAATTTTAAACATCAGTGAAACTAAACTTAAATTAGAAATTCTTTTCAGAAAAAATTAAAAGTTGAAATACAAATGCGATGAATGTAAAAAAAAAATAATAATTATGATGACAAGAACAGCATTCTGATGTACATAGTTCGTTTTATGAACTTGGTGATGATTCACAGCTCAACCTTTACCAAATAGTGATTTTATAAGGACATGCATGTTCGTAGTGATAATGACATGCTTGAGGTTTTTCTCAATAGTATTCTTCTTCCACATCTGTATACACAAGGGTTCGATTTTCCAAAGCCTACTGGCAGACGTACAAAATGCACTCTTTAATCTAAACTGAAAATAAATTTTTAAAATAAAAATCGCACATTTTTCATGTTAAAAAGAAAAAAAAAAAAAACATTTTAGCTCAAATATGGATCTGAAATGTCTTTTTAAACGTGAAATGCATTTTACTGACAAAATAGCATTATACACCCGAAAATATATTAATTTCCAGGTTGGTGTTTTCCCTCGATCTCGTTTCGTGATATAATTTAGAAATAATTTCTCTAGTTTGTCCGATTCAATCGATAACTTTTTTCTTTTTTTTCATTTAAAGAATTCTTACTACAATTATTTATTCTTCTGTCTTACTAGATTGATAGGTTGTTCATTTCAAGGGAGATTGCCACGACCAGTTGATTTAAATTCGTCCCGCAACATCGCGTGAAAATTCCATCAACACGCAGAAATCAAGGCGCCACTAAACGTATTCTGCAAAAATAAACATTGAAATTAGTAAGATAATGTATAACTGTGCTGAAATTAAAGTAAAACGATTCGGATTCTGTGAGAAATAACCAGATATTAAGTTCAATTGAAGTAAATTCGTGAAAACAGACCCACAGACAAGACCAAACTTCGTGTCCTCTCGCCGCGACAATAACGGTTGTGACTACGGGGCTCACATTTCGAAAAACAGAGACAAGCTACTCTAGATAGAACAAATCTCTTAACTTGTGTTGGGACAGATCTCTTGGTTTGAAATCGAAATGTACTGCAGCAAACTGCTGTTTTTTTGGAGTTTATTGCTCTGATTGGTGATAATTTATTTCCTGTGATTTTTTAAGTGAAAATAAATACAGTAAAACAAATAAAATTAAAGCAATTAAAAATTTAAAAAAAAATTTAAAAATTATAAAAAAAGTGTAAAAATTATAAAAAAAAATTAAAAATTATAATAAAAATTTAAAAATTATAAAAAAAATTTAAAAATTATAAAAGAGATTTAAAAATTATAAAAAAAAATTAAAAATTATAATAAAAATTTAAAAATTATAAAAAAAATTTAAAAATTATAAAAAACATTTAAAAATTATAAAAAAAAGCTTAAAAATTATAACAGAAATTTAAAAATTATAAAAAAAATTTATAAATTATAAAAAAAAATTTAAAAATTATAAAAAAAATTTAAAAATTATAAAAAAAATTTAAAAATTATAAAAAAAAATGTAAAAATTATAAAAAAAAGAATTAAAAACTATAAAAACAATTTTAAAATTTAAAATTTTAAAAATTTAAATGGCGGCGTCCAAAAGGAACGTAGTGCATCTGTAAAACCGGAAGGCTTGAATGGTTTTGTCTTCGCCTTGAGAGCGACTAGTCGCATCTGACATGCGAGAAAACAGTCTCGAGAGAATGAGCAATTTGCACGCATATCTCCTGCGCACCCAAGAGGAGTTGGAGGAGGCCGCCAATAAAGTAGAAGAATTGGGCGCAAATTATCAATTGACGCAACCCGAATAAATTAAAACGACACCCTCAACTATAGCCAGGGAACCAACTAATTCGGAATAGGGCAGTCAATCCAGATTGTCAAGTGAGGTCGACCGAAGCATGAAGAGAAAGAACTGGTTCAGGAGTAAACGACCAGCCGAATCTGCTAAACGGAAATCGCAAAGAACGTCATGATGAAAGTTTGTTATTAAAAAAAGCAATCTGTCGATCGTGACGTCGTTTGGAATTTCACTCACAAACCTCACATTTGGAGGTGGTGCCATGAATTTAGCATTCTAATTCTCTTTTGTAAATTACCTCAAAAAGCTTTTTTCTAAAAATCAGTTTACACCTGCTAATTTAATACTTGAATTATTGCTTTATTATTGCTTAATGTCCAGTTTTATGTTAGTATTAAGTTGTGAAAATAACAATGAACAAGTACGACTAAGAATGACTGAATCAGCAAAGCACCGATCAAATGAAAAGGTGACAGAAATTGCAACAGGATAGAACAGCATGTGCACTAAGTCTCGTCCGTTTCTACTGGAATAAGATGCTGCAGTGCAAGGAACAGTACACTCATACCTCGCTTTACGGCTGCTCTTTATACGGCATTTCGCCATTGTGACCTGGTGGCCGCCATCGGCCCTGGCGCCACAGGTCCACCCCTTCCACATTGACCAATACGATTACGCATATGGCCAATGTGCCACTAATCCTTTGATCCCTTTTTGTATATAACCATTTTGCTGTTGTAATAAAACTTAGTCTAACCTGTCTTAACGCTTTGACAACTTCGCTCGAGACTCACATGGCGCAGTCGACAGAAGAACCGCCGTAACGCACGAAAATTACGAATCGAAGACGAAAATTGCAAATCGAAACTTTTAACTGTTATTCTTGGAGCATGACCTTTGGATGTACTAACTTGTAAGCTCGGCAAAGTATCTATTACACCGGATACTGTCACTGGCGCATCGTAAATTGCCCTGGACAGCTCCAGGTAACCAGGTGGAGCTGCACACCGGAAGAGGCATTCGGACCTCTCGCAGAGTGAGAGCGAAAGTGAGCGGCGCATGTCCTGGACCAATGGCGCCCAGTTGTGTTAGAACCGTCACCAGGCACGATTGCAAGACTGGACACGGTGACTAATGCTCGTGACTGACAAGGGGGACGTGCTGAGAGAGAAAGATAGATGGACGTGACATAGGAGTCACAAAGTCACAAGCAACGATCCTTGCAGCCCTCGAGGTCCTTCGGCCATGTGGTCGGCGGTTGATCTTGAGTTTGGCCATCTTAAAGTGACCCAAGCATTGGCAAAGCACTTCTGGGAACACTCCCCTAGACCAGTGGTTCTCAAACTTTTTGCACTGTGGCACCCTTGTCGGGCTAAAAAAATTTTGCGGCACCCCTTTTGTGCTTCTTTGCTGGCTTCTTTGCTGGCTTTTTTACTGGCTTCTTTGCTGGCGTGCTTGCTTCTTTGCTGGTTTGCTGGCTTGCTGACTTCTTTGCTGGCTTGCTGGTTTCTTTGCTGGCTTCTTGGCTTCTTTGCAGGTTTCTTTGCTGGCTTGCTGGCTTGCTGGCTTGCTGGCTTCTTTGCTGGCTTGCTAGTAGGTAAGGGGGCCTTTAGGCCCATTAAAATAATCTCGGTCAAGGCCTCTATCGGTGGGCGCTTTCAGTCCCATTCTAATAATCTCGATCAAGGGCACTTTCAGTGGGTGCTTTCAGACCCATTAATAAAACTCTAAGACAAGGATGTATCCGAAGATCATAGCCATTTAGAAGGTGCAGATGACATTACCTGTAGCTATTTAGGAGATTCCATGACCTTATTCGTTTCCCCCATGACCCCCTGACCGGAGAAAGTTGTTCCATTTTGCTTACTCTACTCTGGCTTCCTGGTTGGCTTCCCTGCTGTGTTTGCTATGTTTACTCTACTGACTCCACCTGTGTGTGGAACAGTCTACTTGTACATTCCTTAGCTTTTTTTTTTACTTCTTTTCAATGTAAACTTAAATTTACTTCTCTCACTGGAATAGTAGTAGTTAATTAGAACCGAATTTAAATTGGCATTGAAATTATTATAATAAATAAAATTTTAAAAATGATGTAAATAAAAGTACAAAAAAAATAAAAATATTTCTATATTGGTTTTACAAAAACATTTCATTTTAGATGTCGAACTGCTTTCTAAAATTGTTTAATTTTTTCAATTTTTTATGTTTGATTATTTGAAATCAAGCCTTTTTTTGGTTTTGATTTTGTGAACACACAATTGCAACTGCATATGGTTGTTTGATTATTTGAAATCAACACTTTTTTTGTTTTTGATTTTGTGCACGTACAAATGCGACTGCATATGTTTTCTTTCAATCTTTCTCGACTTTGGTCCATGTGTCGAGGAGACCTCATACAGGGCTTCTAACCTAAAGATTAAAACAATGTTCAACTCTAGTCAGTAATGTAAACAAAATGTCACGCTTTATGTTTCAATAAATGATATACATGTGTGAGGTTTGATCACGGCTCTTTTTCATTCGAAAGCATCCATGGCGAGTGTGACAAGTGGGCGCATTGATTTAACCAAATATTAATTTTTAAATGATTTTTTGTCTAACCGAGCTCCTGCTCCTCCGCCGCCTCCTCTTCCTCCTTGTCAGCTTATTCACGGGGATGGCGATGTTACAATTGCGATAGAGGCGGAAAACAATGCAGCTATCCAGCCTGCGCGGAACCGATGCCACCCTCCGCAAAAGGTATTTTCAGTTTGTTACATTTTTTATCTTTATCCAAATCTTTCTTTTCCTCATCTGTTTTTCCTAAACTATTTTCAGGGGTGTTTTTATCAGTCCTTTACTACGTTCGCATGTCTTTTCATGCTACTCATCATCGGTATTATCTACTATGTCTTCGTACACCACAAAACCGTTTTTGTTTTTTTGTTTTTCTTATTTATTTATTTCTTTTGTTTTTTTTTTTTAAAAAAAAATGGTTTCTCCTTCTAGCTGACTCCAAGGCACACGAACTCGCACCTACCGCTAATGAGCCTCCCTTTCCATCTGTACGCTCAGGCTTCAAGATCGAGAGTTGCAGGCTCTTCGCGAGGTCGTCATGGAAGGATGGCCGAATGAGAAATCGGAACTCAAGTCTAGTCTTACAGAGCCCTACTGGAATTTCCGTGATCAGATCAGCTATTATGAAGAGATTCTAGTCAAAAGCTCGAAGCCAATGATTCCAGCGACATTGCATGGATACTATCTGCAGCAAATCCTATTGGGGTTTCCAAACAGTTTCCGTAATATATGTATTCAATCATTTGATCGATGCTTGTAATGTGTTTGTTGATTATTGCATATATTTGTAAATAGTTGTAAACTTTTTTGTATTCACCATGTGCATTGTTATGTATTTATTTACTGCATTTAAAGTCATGTTTATCGATTACAGTCATTATTCATTGCCTAAGTCTGGCAATCCCTTGTACACTCCGAACGCCTTTGTTCTCTGGGGGAAAAAGTTGACCCCAATTTTGATCGCAAGTTCAAACTTTGACCACCGGGGCGCAACGATCAGGCAGTCCAGTTTAGAACTGTTTAGTAGTACACATACTACTAAAAACATGTATTTTGAAGTTATTTTTTATATAATGTTAAGAATTAACAAATTGTATACAAGTGATGTAATGAAATAAATAGCAAAGAGTTTTTTTTAATTATTTCAGATATTATTGGAAAAAAAAAGAGAAAAAAAAACAATCTGAAATCTGAAAACGTCCATGCAACATGTTGCGTATAACTGATCGATAAATACAATCACACTACACCAAATTGGAAATTAAAAACAGTCCAAACAGTTAATTACGAAGAGAAAACAGTGGAAAACGAAGCGAAAACAGTCAAAAACAAAGGGAAATCAGTCGAAGAAAGTCAAAATAGTCGGACAACAGTCGAAAACGAAGCGAAAATGTTGTTTGTGATTGAATGTTTCCAATGCGCTCCATACGATGGCGCTGCCATCGTAGATGGGGATTAACGTCGCCCAGACGTTTTGTAAACGCACCAATAGCGTGCAAGTAATTGTTATGTAAATACCAATGTATCTTTTGAAATAAATCATTCTGTTGAAATTAGTCAACCCCTTCGTACCGTTATTACTTCCGCACGATCGAACACCCGGATATTGAAAAACTACAGAAAATAGTCGGAAAACAGTTGAAAACGAAGCAAAAATAGTCGAAAACGAAGTGAAAACAGTCGAAAAAAGGCGAAAACAGTGGAAAATGAAGCGAAAACAGTCGAAAACAAAGCGAAATCAGTCGGAAAAAGTCAAAATAGTCGGAAAACAGTCGAAAACAAAGCGAAAATAGTCGAAAAAGAAGTGAAAACAGTCGAAAAAGCCGAAAACAGTGGAAAACAAAGCGAAAACAGTCAAAAACAAAGCGAAAATAATCGAAAACAGATGGGAAGACTATTTCGCAGCAAACTGCAACGGAGGTTGTGCTGGTGCA
>JAQIXU010000910.1:0-23061 GCA_034701245.1 Strigamia transsilvanica | reverse complement strand
GTATAATCAATCACCTCTAGATGTTTAAATTAAAATGCAAAATTGGGATTTCAAGTGGGAAATACGACACAGATTTTGAATTCCACTGATAATTACTTCTGCAAACGTAGTTTTGTTAATGTTGCTGCAATTAATTCCACCAAATAATTCATTCAGTGAAGCCGTAATAAAACAGTACATAAATTGGCGATAAAATGTTGACAAACTAATTTATTTGTTTATTAATTTACTGGGTTATGATTGAGTTATAAAGTTGATGTTGCGCATGATTTGATGATTTTTCTTTGCAACTCTGCGAATGAATTTGAATAAGAAACAAATTCACTGCATTTAGTACAAAATAAGAACTTTTTTTTTAAAAAAAAACAAAAAAATTTATTTTTATTAAATTTGTTTCCTTATGAATAAGAAAAGCTCCATCCATTTTTTTCCCTTTTCTCTCAAGTACAAAATCAAGAAAGATTTTCAATTTTTATGATCATTTAGGGCTGAAAAACTGCAGATTTCTATTTTGCAGCGAGATTAAAATTTCTCGCAGTTCCCAAGTTTTTATTTCTATTAAACCTAGTTTTATGACTGTATAAAACTTGGTACTTACAGTTAAGTACAAAAATATCTCTTGCTTAGAAAAGCATTGTGATGAATGGAAAAAGGAATCCAATGTTCAGTTCTGCCAAGAGTTTTTTCAAGGCGTAAAATTTTAGTCTTCATTTAAAAGTCAAAAGCCAACCCCCTGTCTGGGGTGTTGCATGTAAGGAGCATCTTGTGGGGCAACTTTTGATGGCACAAAAGATTCTAAGCACTCAATATTTCAAAGGATATCAAGTGTAATAACTTATTGACTTTTTCTGACTTGGAATGCCGAAGCTTTTGTTACAGAATACCAAATTTTAACGCGTGTGAGCTGCCTTCATCACTATGCAGGAGAAATAGGATATAGATTGCAGAGGTTCCCAAACTGTGGTACGCGTACCGGTACGCGATAAGTGATGAATTAATAATGAAAACCTGAATATTTTATTTAGGTAAAAATTATTGCAACAACATTTTTATTAACAAAATGGCTTATTTCAGCAAAAGTAAACTGTTTAAATCTGTTGCATTAAAAAACATTAATTCTACAAAAATTCGGTATCGCTGTTGGTATCGGTCGATATTTAGGAGAACAATATCGGTATCGGCTAATGTAGGATAATTGTGGTATCGATCAAACCGTGATATACCATAGATCAGCGGTTCTCAAACTTTTTTCGCCGCGGCACCCTTGTCGTGCAAAAAAAAAATTTCATGGTACAGCTACTCTTAATACTTAGGAAAAG
Organism: Strigamia transsilvanica; assembly: GCA_034701245.1. Lineage (NCBI taxonomy): Eukaryota > Metazoa > Arthropoda > Chilopoda > Geophilomorpha > Linotaeniidae > Strigamia > Strigamia transsilvanica. The sequence continues at coordinate 21,742 of JAQIXU010000910.1, read as the reverse complement.
AAGAAAAAATAGTACAAATTTAATGCTCAGTTGTCTTTAATGTGATGAATGAAACTATTTGGATGAATTTTTCATTATTTCTTCTATGTTTATGGGAAGTTTAGTTAATTTTACCTTCAAATCACTTAACTCCTATGCCATTTCTTGATTATTGTAACCGAGTTTTCTGTGGTTTGTTCAGTCCTCAGTGCAAATGCAAGGTTGGGTCCTCAAGTTGTCGTTCATGTTCATAAATCGTATGGAACATGAGGGAGCGTGGATAAGTGCATGGAAACCAAACGTGGCGAATTTTTTGAATTTCCCGCACTTTAGTAGCATTTTTCAAGAGTGAGGATCCAAAACGAATGCATGAATATGCACTGGGCATGTTCGCATATTTACGCTTCTTCGATCTACTATACATCAACTTCATTAACCCTTAATTTGATGCTGCAAACCTTATCCCGGAGTTCATGAAACACAGCGTTGATGAAATGTACTGTCGGAGAAGTGATCGAACCACACGGATCCATTGTCACCCCAATGACGGACATTTTCGATTGAAGTTGGTCGTGACAATATAGTAACACAGTTAAAACGAAATCAATAAAATTTACAATGTCAAAAATGTGGAGTTATGTGCTTCGGCTTATCTAGAGAGGAAAACCATTAATTTACCTGATGTCCTAAAGCACATAATATATAACACATAATAAATGTGCTTTATTAACAACATAATGAAGGGTGACTAGAAATAAATTGGAAGTCCCAAGCACAATAAAAAAGGCCTCTTAAGATTGTAATTAGCCATGTCTTTTGTGCTGAACTGGGGTTTGGTCATTCAAAATGAATCAGCATTTTTTTCTCCAAAACAAATGATTAGTGGGCTATTAATTTGGAATTAGTGAGCATTGAGATTTGTTTTTAAGAAGTCTGGTTATTGGTCTTTTAATGGGTGTAGCTTGGTAGAATTAATCACACTCCAAGTATGTAAATGAAGTAACCTACATTAATGGCACAAAATTATCTCTAGGAACATTGAAAAATGAGTGGCTAACTTGCAGTTGAATGTGTTTTGTTGTTTAAATGTCGGTTGTAAGGAAATCAGACGAAATGCTGCAGTTTTCGTAGTTCGATTCTAGACAAGTGTTATAAGTATGTTATTTAGTCTAGATGACTGAAAGTTGAATTGACATGCTTTAATTTGATCCCGGTGACCCAGAAAGTAAGTAAATATAAAAATAGAGGAGAAAAATTATTTTTTTTAAATTATAGATTTAATAAAAAAAAATTAAATTGCTTTGCATAAATCCTTAAATTACTTATGAGGTCAAGTTAGAGATGAATGAAGGAGCCTACTCGTGATTGGATTCAGTGCTGCCATTGACCAGATGGGTAGAAATACACAAGTTCAATGCAAGGTCTTAAACCTTTGTTCATTGCCTGTAGTTGGGGTGAAATTATGATTATTTTTTTTAAATGAGGAAAATTTTAATGAAAGAAAAAGGGAAAAGTGAATAAAGCTTTAACTTTATTAACCTAAAGGCATAACATTTTTGAATTATTGATTGGATAACTTTTCTTAAATTATTACCAATTTTTATCATGTGTGTTAAGTGATAACATTTTACGTTTACTTTACCAATGTCAAAAACAAGGAGTCAGGAATATAACAGATAGGTATGTGATAAATAAAAGAATTTATCAGAGTTAATAAAATTTTGTGTTGTGCATTTGTAAATAATTGTTGGTTTGAAATGCAAACATTTAATTTTCAGCGAAGTGCATTGCCATTTGGAAGTTAAAAATGAATTTAGCCAGCAATTCTAATTTCTGTAGACTGAAAAGTTCAAGAGGAACATTAATTCATGTTTTTGATTTTATTATAAATGCAATAAAGAAGCCCAAAAAAATTCATTTCGGTTCTGCATATTCAATTTCACATTCTGGAAGGGTAACTAATTCAAAAAGTTTTTTGCATTAAAATCTTTTGATCTTTGTGTATGAAAAATCCCCTGGTTTTTATGTATTAAAATCTCTAAAGAACAGGTCAACATAAATCAAATTATTAAAGTGAAGTGGTTGTAAATGCAATGTTAGTGAAAGAATTGTAGTTTTAGCAATATTTTTTTTTGTTGATTGACAATTTGCACAACCTCTCCATTAAGAGTGCTTGTTTCCTATAGAAGTCCCAGGGACATTTCTTGGACATAATTTGTTGTTTTGCCAGAAATCCAGGAACCCAAAAGAAAGAAACTAGAAAGTTTTAATTCCACACAACATGGTCATGACCCTAAGGTATCTTAGGTATTTGGGCATGACACTAGTAATTTATTGGATGACTTTCTGAAGGATGCAACCTTACATTTGCATCAAGAACTGGGGAAACCACAGAAAATCCAGTTTGGAGTGGGGAAAATGCTTTGCTTCAAATGCCTATTGATAAGTAAAAGTATTCTGGCTCATATTTACTGCGTACAAGGCAGTTTTCTCAGACATAAAAGATCTATTGCTACATTTAGGATACGTTAGCATGTGTTTGGTTAGGTTAGGTTAAAAATCCATGTGATTCCCCCTCTCCCCCGTCAGCAGATGTTGCCTTTTCGTAATTGAGACAACCTCAGCAACGTGTCCTTCGAAATTAGCGAATGCATAAATGAAAATTTGTGGTTAGAATTTTTGAAAGACGAAGACAAAAACCAGTTGCCATGATCTTTCTTTCACACTAGTTGCAACAAGTTTCTTGTGTGCCAGACTTGTGCTACCAAGGACTACAACGAGCAGACAAGAATTGTGTAACTTCAGAATGAATAAGTTAGATATTGCTTAAACCAGGGACGCACAGACTTGCTAAGACCAAGGACCACATGGATTCACTGTGGCTTATGGACAGGCCACCAAAATAAAACATCAAAGTTATCTATAATAAAAGTAAATAAAGAATTTAATTTTATGCGTGACATTGCATTGATTTAACAATTGTTTTAGTATTTGGTTCAATTTTCGTAGTAGCGGAATACGGTCTGTGCATCCCTGGCCTAAACCAAGGATTTTATTGATGAACATTACCGATGTATAAAATGTGCGTGAAAATTAACAGTTTGGCTACTGTAATTAGTTGTAATTACAAACACCTGTGATCAATTTGTTGTCTCACAAAGGGGCAAGAAGATTAATGTGACTTGTAAGTTATGGTAGAAATTGAATAGAATGGGTCAGGTCTTTCTATAGCTCTTTTTTATTGTTAATAATTAAATAGCAATGTCACTGAAATGGAAATTGAGGTACCTGAAGTAATTTTCGAACGGTTTTTCATTTTTCCGTTGACTAAGTGAATAAATAATGCATAACTTCAGTTCTAATGTAATATTTATTCGGCAAACAATTACGCCAGTCTTACAGTTGACGTTAGCTTTTAATACGGATGACACTTAAAATAAACAGTATTGGAAAATCAGTGTCTGGCTTCTTGAATTATTTATCACTCAAAGCATTTCCGATAGAACAAGTAATTGCTGAATCATGTATCCGGTGTTCAGAGGTCAAACGACCAATCCTTTGCTTTTTGATGAAACAAGTTGTCTTTGTTTGTGCCCACTATTTACAAATCATTCAGCAATGAGTCACAGAAAAAGAAAAGTAAAAAAACAATAACAATTATCTGCAATATTAACTGTTGGCATTTCCTATTACATTAATATAATGATTATCTAGATTCAAAATTTAAATTTAAATAGGAATTTGCTTCTAATATAACCTGAATAATTGACATCAATGCAAGGAGAAATTAGTTCACCTACATACTCAAATTCTCTAGCAAAATGGAAATATTGATTAATACTGTCTTGTTTTGGGAATATCTTGGAGACTGGTGAATCTAATAATGCTAATGTGTGGTCAGATATTTCATTTGACCACCATGGACTAGGGGATAATGAGAAAGTACTGTTACAAGGTGCTGAGTATATTTTAAGTCTTTTCATATAGAGTGCCGTAATAAATATTCATTCTCATTACACAGACCTGTCATGGTTGTCTTTTACTACTTCTTATTTATTTCCTATGAACGTATTTCATTTTTCCTTAAAGGTAACACCATTAAAAATAGTGCTTTTCATTTCGGCCTATTTTACAATATTAAAAAAAAGGAAATGTCAACTATAAGAAGGCTTCATCATCATGTTTTTTATTGTTTTCTAGGCGGGGTGATCACTGGAGCATGAATTTGAAACATTCAACAATGGCATGGCAACATTTCAGGTAATACTCAAAATGACAGGAATTATTGCTTTTGGTTCATTTGCAATTTCTCTAGTTATTCCTGATCCGGGCTCCGTGAGACGTCTTTGGGGGCTTTGTGAGATGTCTAGATTGGGGAATGACAGTCGAAGCCTCCACTCCAGCTATGTTTAAAAATCTGAAAAAATGTATTGTAGACATGAATTGATGAGAAAAATTTATCAAAGAGGCACGGGAGCAACTGCAGCAACCATTGTGGAACTATGTCATTGTATGACATCATTTCCGTTTTGTTGAAATCGCTGTGTCGATATTACCCCACCCAATCCAGAGGATGACTCACTTGTCAGTTCTGTGTCTAAATAATTTCACAAAATTAGGAAGTCTAATCATCGGTAAGTGCAATCAGGGGTCTATTGGGGCTGTACTAAGCTTATGTACAGTAGAGCAGCGTTTCCCAAAGTGTGCTCCGCGAAGCCCTAGGGCTCCACGAGATACCTCAAAGGGCTCCGCGTGATACCTCAAAGACATAAAAGAACTATGTAAAAATAGGATTAGGGGCTCCGCACACAATAAATAGGGGCTCCGTGAAAATTCGTATGCTTTTAGAGGGCTCCGCAGCTCCAAAAGTTTGGGAAACACTGCAGTAGAGCTTCGATTAACTCAACTGATCTGGCGACATGGGTGTTCATAAAACCGATTTGTTCATGCAATCGGACATTAGAAGTGTGTACAAAAACAAAAATAAAACAGCGTTTTCTATGTTTATGCGTACAGTCGAAACTCGTTATAATGAATCACAAGGGACCCGAGAAATCGGTTCTTTTTAACGAGAGTTCGTTATATATCGAAATTTTTTAACGTGGTGTTTTATGGCCGACCAACCAAGTAAGTCATTTATAAAAATTCGTTATAACAAAAATTTTTTATAACAAAAATTCGTTATAACAAACATTTGTTATAACAAAAATTCGTTTTAATGCGGTTCGTTATAACGAGTTTCGACTGTACTGTATACATATTTTATGACGTGTACACAATACTGTTTTTGCGTCTTTTAACCCAGGAAAACCAAAAATCAAACTCGGCCGCGTTCGGTTAATCAACGTTCGGACAATCAGCACTCTATTGTCCGTGGACAGGTGCTGGTCCACCACTGAAATGCAAAGATTGTGTAGATTTAGTAGAGCAACGTTATAGTAGGTTTGATACATTAATGTGCGACTATTAACGTCAGGTGCTCCTAAATGTTGATTAAATTTTGCAGTTTCCAAATTCCATCAAAATTTCATCCAAAATCTCATCGTAACTGAATATGATTCCGGTCCGAAACACATTAGAACAAAAATAACCTGTCCGCTACATCACACAGTTTGAGAAGCACTGTTCTAAACAATCTGTTTAACAATGCCAACAAAAACAGCTGATTGTTTCGATTTTTCAGTAAAGCAATTGCTTCACGTTGCAACGTTTAATTCAACTTGTTGGCAACAAACTTTAACCCATAGGATAAAGAGTCATCAGTGACTCCAGGACACCCCAATGGCAATGATAAAAAAAATGTTTATTTCATTTTGGGATGTTTGGGGTCATTGGACCTGCAAAGAAGAAAGATGCATTTCAAGACTGGTTCACTAACACAATTCAAGTGCACGAGTTTGCAACTTCCTTCATCTGTAGTCGAGATTCATTTGTTAATTTTATTATAGCTGAGAAGTAATCAGGAAGTGAATTATCTTTATTTATTATATCCAGTTTTAGTAGACCATTCGAAGCAAAAGTGCACATTTTCTCACATTTTTAGTATCCACCCATTTAATGAAGGAATGAGAGCGAGTGTGACTGGAACTGGATCTAAATAGCAAAAGTGAAGTGAATTGGAATGAAATTTTATGGTTAAATGGTCTGTTAAAGTATAGGGTTTTATCTTGTTGGAAAGATATTTTAAGGGGTGATGACAAATGGCAACATAAACGTGTTGACAATAGTCGGCGTTTAATTTAGATAATTAATTGCTAATATATTCATTTATGCATTCATAAATTCCGATGCGGAAGACGACTTTTTTTATTGAAGAAAATTCTAAAAAAAATATAACTGAGACCGAAGTGGCATAACTTTGGGAATTAGCTTCATTTGTGATTGAAATTTCTATTTTGTTTTAGGAAGTAAAAAAATAAAGGAGAAGAACCTGTTAAATGTGTGTCTGTAAACTGTGAATATCAATTAGCCATCTTCATAAAACCTTGTTCCAGTTTCAAAGTTTGTTTAAAACATTTTTTTTTTTTTAAAAAACTTTTTCTGTTTGTTATTACAGGTTTACCACTTCCACTTGTCACTGACTTAGACAAAATTACTATGGAGGATTGCCTCCAAAATATCCAGTTTGTACTTTCCTTATCCTGAATTTGAAGAAGTTGCAGGGTTCATCAACTTGAAACTTGATGTTTCCATCACCTTTAAGGTCAGCTAGGAACAAATTTTGTCTCAAAAACTAATATTATGAGATGTTAAGTTAAACAAACCCATTAGGAAGCACTTTTGGAAGTATAAATATTGTTTTATTTTATATGAGAAATAGGTTTATAAGCCTATAAAACACAGGGATGGGGATGGATTTGATAGACGACGCTTTTATTGATATATTGAAATGTAAATGCAAATGGTATTGAAATGTGTGGTTTCAGCATCTGATGGAATTGATAAAAGATATCAAACATGGGTGAGTTTAGGGAATTTTTTTCTTCGTTATGATTTATTCAGAATTCAGACTACTTCCTCAATTTTTTTATGTATTGTCTTTAGGAATATTGGAGAGAAAAGAGCACAAAGCTGAAAAGCTGAATAAACCAAACCACAGAACTTGTAACTTCCTTTAAAGATCAAATAGCTCGAAACTGAGAGAATGGAAATTTTGTTTATTAACATTTAAGCTGGTACATGAAATTGGATGGATAAAAGTTTATAGGTAAATAATGTTAAGTTTTCAAGGTGACCAATCGGCATCATGATTTGGTCTGTTTCAGTCGCATTTAAACAACAAAACATGTTTAACTATAATTTTAAACACGTGTTTTGAATGTACAGTCACTCTTTATACGACTTTTCGCCATAACGGCCTTGTGCCATTCTGGCTAAATTTTGATTTATTGGGAAATTCCATAACGAATCGGGGGAATTGACCCTGATTCGTTATACAGCATTTCGCTTTACAGCCAACTTTTCTGGAACCTATCTAGGCCGTAAAGCGAGGGTTTATTGTATATAATTTTAATGACAAGAGATAATAACTTAAAATTACACACATAACATCTCTTGTTACATAGTTACACTTTGCCATTATAAAAATAATCATAAGTTTATGACAAAATTGAAGAAGAAGAAAATTGTCTGAAATTGCATAAATTTTGTGCAAAAAAATTATTCATCCCACGTGATTGATATTTGTTGTGAACTTGTGACCACCTTTTGCTTCAATTAATGCTGCAATTCTTCTAGGCATCTATTCAATTAAGAGTCGAGTGACTTCTGGACCCATTTTTTCCCATTCAAGTTGAACAGTCTCCAACAATTCGTGTTTGTTGCGTGGTTTGTAGTTACTCAGTCGCGTTTTCAGTTCTGACCACAAATGTTCGATTGGATTCGTGACTGGAGATTGTGCTGGCTATGGCAAAACATTAATTCGTTCATCTTTAAACTATTTATTAATTATTTTTGTCGTATGCTTTGGATCGTTGTCTTGTTGAAACACAAATCCTCGCAGCATCTTTGGTTGGCGTGTGCTTTGAGGTATATTAAGACTCGAGTATTTGTCATGATGTTGGTGATGAGGTGAACCTTTCCTACACCATTCCAACCCATACAGCCTCAAACCATTATCAAACCTAGTGATTTAAAGAACTATCAGATGGTTATATTTCTTTTTTTTTTAAGAAATTATTTCTTACTTTCACCATGTTTCGTAGTTTTTTTTAAGCATTCTTTTTTCAGGCTTTTTTTGGGTTTTTCCCAGACATAAACAATTTCATCAGATCCAAACAAATTTATTTTTGTCTCATTGGACCATAAAACTTTTTTCCAGTCATTTACTGACCAGTTTCATGAGCCTGTGCCCACTGCAGTCGTGCCTTTATATTTTTTGCGGGAATGAATGGTTTTTTTCATGCAACTTGTTGTTTAAATTCTGATTACAGCAACCTGTTTCGAATATTGTCTGAGTGCTAACATCAATTACAAATTGATTGGCAATCTCAGATTTAATTTTTGGAGCTGATAGCTGGTGATTAGATTTCATGTTTCTAACAATTGCTTGATCAATCCTGGGTGTTGTCTTGCGTTTTCGCCCGCGACCTTGTTTATTTCTTACTAAACCAGTTGTTTTCCACTTTACAATGAAACTTTTCACTATATTAATATTAAAGTCGCTAAATTTTGCAATTTTTCTGTATCCAAATCCTTTTTTTTACTTATTGTATCACTAATTGGCATTCAGCAATACTTAGTTCTTTCAGTTTTGCCATTCTGGAAATTTCTCATGTGCAAATAAGTTTACATTGATCATAAATGTTGTGTAATGTGAATTGTTTGATTTTATCATACTTTTTTTGCAAGTTTTATGTGGAAAAATCACATGGGGTGAATAATTTTCTTTGCACAAAATTGGTAAAATTCAAGAAAAAATTTTTTTCCCTTCAATTTTGTCATAAACTTATGATTATTTTTATAATGGCAAAGTGTAACTATATTACAAGAGATGTTATATGTGTAATTTGAAGTTATTATCTCTTGCCATTAAAATATATATACAAGAATAAAGTGTTCTGCTGTGTTTGGGGTGAATAATATTTTTACCTATTGTAGTTATGTTTGTGCTATTACAAATTAAATATTTGCTAGTGGGGTGGCCAAACAGGACTTGCATTTTTGGAGACATTACAGGGTTTCATATTTTCATTGTACAATTGCGGTCATAAAAATTGTCACATCTTTCCATTCAGAGCATTGCTTTGACAACAATTGCACTTGGTCTCTACTATGGTGGCATGGAATTGCTGCAGATTGAAATTGGTGCAAAAAGGAATAAATCCGAAAGGAATAAGTTGAAATTTCAATATTCTGAACCCAAACCTGGAATCGATTTGAAGTTAAATAACGTTGAAATCTGCATTGCGGTTGAAACATCCCAGGCTTGGTTTAGGTTGGACCGCCACTTTACCGTTGAAATACAAAGATTATAGGCTTAGTAGAGCGATATAAGTTTTGTATTTGACATCAAACCATGAACATCAGGTGCTCTTAAATATTGATTACATTTTCCACAATTTCTAAAATTCTATCAAAATGGCATCGCAACTGGAGACAACACTGGTCTGTAACACATTGGGACAAAAAATACCAGTCCACTACATCAGTGCTTCTCAACACCATGTGACAAATATATGATTTTTAGAAATAATCTCAGATTAGATGATAATACAATTCACTCCTGCGCAATAAACAATTTTAAATTTTTGTGTTTTCATGAGCAAAAAGTAGAATTTAGTGTTTGAATTTTGCATCAAGATAACCGGGTGTAGACCGTAGTCAGAGGCGGATTTATGGTGTGTCGGGCCCTCTCGGTATTCCCTTTTGTGTTTTTCTTAAAGTTGGGGGCCCTTTCACTGCCAGATCCGTTAGAACTTATATATACATCCCTGTATTTCCGAATACATGAGCCTTTCGATCGTTTCTGGTCATCTTCAGTGGTTTCCAATATATTAGACCTAAAAAAGTGATACGTTTTTGAAATACTAGTTTTAAATTCGATTAGTTGTTACACTGCGGTTTCCAGGCCTATATTACACTGCTTTCCCATTCAACAACGCATTTTAAAAAATGTTTGCTTTTTTTCATCATGTTTGTATAAAAAGAATGAAAGAAAATGTGATGAAAAAAAGATATAAAAAAAATGTTATGAGATAGTAAAAGGTGAAAGATGATAAACATATGGATACGCTGCCAAGTCAACGAGCATAACCAGCACACATAACAGTGTCTCTTCTCATTTTCTACCAAGTTAAATGCCGGAAGGGTTTATTAAGTTCTTTTAGACTTTTAAAAGGTCAGATTACTCGTGAGTCCCCCTTTGGTTTTTTTTTTTAAATTTTATTTTATCTGTGCTCCCAGGGGCAAGAAAAAGTTGTTGAATAAACATCCTTTGGCCAGGTAATTCCTGCCAGATGTTATCGGGTTGGAGAATGCATCTGCAACTAGACACTGATGGCTCCCTCCGGGTTGCCTTTAGGAGATGGACACTGAATGTGTAGAAAGATATTTTATATTGATGTAGGAATAATTTTCACCAAGATCTAACTATAAAATATGTGCTGAGTTGGTCATTTATTTGTATTTTGAGGATGAAAAAAAGCATATGGCGAAGTTGGGCAGACAGTTTTCTAATATTCCGTGGTATTGTAGCACGATAATGTGGTAAAGGTTTTTGTAATTGGGAATCATCTAAAAATAGGGTTGTAATGAAAATGTATTATTATGTTTTGATATTACAGGTATCCGTCACATTATACTAAGTAATACTAAAAATGTTTATTAAACATGGTAAAGGCACGATTTAATACGTTCAACCGAAAGACAGTTGGGAAAACACGCGGCGTTCGCCATCTTGATGGTAGACAATTGGTTTGGAGAAATTGTCGCTTAAAGCAATTGGACATTAACCGCATTACCCCGCTTTAAGTGGCATGCCGCTATATTGTAAGTTTGACCAGACTGACAGTAAACCCTTCTTATACCCTGCTTATATCGCCACCGTTTTTTCGGCAGTTTTTACTTGATATTTCCAAAACGTGGTAATTTCACTTAAATTGGGGTAATACAGAATTTATTGTTTCCTTCGATTAGTCTATTGAAACTGTAGATACGTAATCTTTAATTTTCTTAGCGTAGCTAAGCAATTAAAGTTATTACTGTTGGGAGATGGTTAGGATTGAAATGACTCTACATGTGCTTAATAATCTTGAATGTTTTAGTACGATATGAAAGGTGGAAGGGAAAGTGAAAATGAAATCATTAGCCGCATTTACAGTTACAAACCATAAATCTAATTTGACATATGATAATTTGACCTATTACAAGTTTAAAAACAATTGTAAAAGCACCAAAGGAACTCCATAATCTAAACCCAATAAGTCATTTTTAATGAATCAGATGCATGTATGCTGATTTTAAATTGGCAAAAACTATCTAAACATTCTGGATTTTAGTGGAATAGCAGATGCTTGTTACATATTTTCCTGAAATGTGGTTTTTCATCCAAATAATAGGCAATTGCTGCTTATCCTTTATTTGTCCAAGTTATTACAACTGCTCTTTTTTTGGAGTTGAATTTTCAGTTGATTTTCTTCCAGTTCCAATAGTAATGGATATCCAAGTGACAATCTGACTTATCACAGACATCACTTCCTGCCACCCATAAGTCAATTAAACTAATTCAGTTAGGTCAGCCATTTGACTTTGAATGCACCTATTGAAACATACTATGATAATCGATAAACCAAGCGGCAGCATTGAAACAGTAAAACACGAGAAATGTATAGGATTTTATGAGGTCTTCAAATTATCAAATCCAGGGAAAAGTATCCTGGTTGACATTTTCTGCGAAAAAGGAGTTTTCTCAGACACAAAGGGATTATTGCCACATTTGGGATAGGTTTAGGATGCCATGCCCTTGAAGAACAAAAGGTTTTTGAAATTAAATTAAAAAATAAATTGGTGTTGTCTGTTTTTGTTGGCTTTTCCGTATTATTAAATTCAATTAGATGTGCAATTTCCAAATGAAATTTTAGTTATGCCACTGGCTTTTCAATACAGTAATTCCCAACAAGTTACAATACCCCAACATGACCTAGCCCTTCACTGCTTGACCTCCTGCAAGATTACGAAAGATCTTCCTTCCACCCACTTCCTTAATTTGATTCCACAAGGCAAACTCTTAGCAATCTTTTGTTTTACACAACATTAAATTGCTTTTGTCTTGTGAGTCATTTTTAAAATCCTAAGCCAATCAATGAGGAGTTCCAAAAATAGAGCGATTGCTACCAACTTCGATCATTAGAGCGGTGATTCTAATTGGGCTTTTGTGGATGACACTTGATACCGATTATTGCCGATGAAAAATCAAACAGATTTAAAATAAATTAAAATGCAATTAATAATTTGCAGGTAGGCATTTCACTTGAATATTCAAATACACCCAACCCTCGCTATACGGCTGCTCTTTATACGGCATTTCGCTATAACGGCCTTAGGGAAGTATGGCACTTTTTCGATTTACGGCCCACAATGTTTGTTATACGGCCAAAAAGTTTGGAAAATCCCCTGTGTACGTTTCCCTGATTCGTTGTACGGCGATTCGTTGTACGGCTTTTCGCTGTACAGCCAACTTTTCTGGAACATATCTAGGCCGTAAAGCGAGGGTTGGATGTATATTTCATTTACTATTTCTAACTTCAGTTCTACCGTAAATGTTCGAATTGAGCGAGGGGTTTCAAATCAACGCGGATCTAAATTAGCCAACTGAATTCAACATTCAAATTGACCAAACCAACTAAATTGAACATGTAAATGACTCAAATAACTGCCCAAATTGATCAAAAACACTAAAATAAATGCTTAAATTGATCAAAACGATTGAATTCAATATCTAAATTGCGGGGGAAATCCAGATTTTGTCAATACAGCGCGAGTGTTCTGTTCTATCAGAGCATTTACGGTATTTTTATTTTAGTGCAATTAGATTTTAATGCCAAAAAAAAAAAAAAAATTGGAGACAGCCCAACCTAAAATTTCACCTTCTTTGACCCAGCCCAGGTCAATTTTTTTTACCCCCAAAGAAATGTACAAAAATGAATAATTCCATTGTTTATTTCCAGAGAGAGAGAAAAAAAAACACTTTTGAGGGTCAAAATTGACCTTAGGTTGACCCTCCACAAAAAGGTATTGGATCGGTACCCGACTTAAATATCGGAAGCAGCAAAACCCGATAGCGGACCAGGTCAAAACCTAATTTTAATGCTGCAATTAGTCGTCAAATCTATTCTTGTGGAATTGAATTTGACTACAAATTGCTCATCTTCCTCCATTAAAGGTCACATGAACATGATTATTGCCTCTAGTTGTGATGTCAGCTACTCTGTAAGGTGGTCTGCTCATGTGTATCACACGTTGGTGTTTTTTTTCTCTTTATTTCTTTTTTTTCTTCTTCCTGTGACTGCTTTTTTGTCATTGGTTCACTTGCCCTGTTGCCCTACATTGATGGTTGAGCCATTGGCTGAGTACAAGTGAGTGCTGAATAAAACCGTGAAAGGCGCTGTTAGCTCAGCCTGTCGGTCTACTCTCCCAGTCAATACTTGGTTTGAGTGTGTTAGTGGCTGCTCCTCTGAAATGAGTCTGCTGCTCCTGCCTGCATTGTCTTAAGTGTGTTGTATGTGTGCATTTTTTGGATTTATAGCTGATTTTCACTGGGAAAGTGCAAGTTGAATTTAGCATGGTAAGTGGATTAGTATTTTTTTGTTTTATTCTTGGGATTTGTGCACATTTTGTTTGCAAAAAGGTGAGTAGGAAGTTGGTGTAGTGAGTGTTAGCCTAGTTTGAGAAACTAAGCTTACACATGACAGGGAAATGGAAATGAGCAAGGCAGTGAAGCTCCATTTTTCAATCAAATTGAAATAATTAATTAAAAATATTTTTTTTTTTAAATTAAAAAAAAAATATTTTTTTTTTTATTATTATTATATTAATTTCATGTTTCTGTGGGTAATCAGAACAAGCTTGCTAGGAGGATCTGTGCCCCAGACTCAAGTGACCGAGACTAGTCCTGGCCCTGGTCATTATTCTTTAAATTGTGACTCAGGCATTTGACCAAAATGTGGCCTTGTTTACTAGAGTAGTGTATCAAATTGGTGGAAAAATAATTCAACCTCCAACCTGAACTGTTCCTGACTCATTCCTATTAAAACTTTGATTACTTTTATTACATTTTATATGAATTGCATTTGTTTTTTTATGTTTTTACTTTATAGCATCTAATCAGAACACAATTTAAATATTTCCTTGACTTGTACCAAATACACACACAATGCAGTTTGCAAAATGCTATCAGTAATCAGTGAACTGTGGAGTATGTAATTATTTAGTAATGCAAAAAAGACGGATCAGATTAGGGTTAAAACACTCCTCCACTTTTATCACTGTAAATGAGGAAGTTGTTTTGTGGTTTGGTGATTATGAGTGAGTATTTTTTCCACCTTTTTTTCTCTCTTGTTAATTCCCACTAGGTAGATTTGTTGAGTGATATAATTTTTAATAAGATAAGAATGAACCAAATAAAATTGATGCAGTAAAGGAAGCTAAATACAGAAGAAGTCTTGAAGTTTTGCTGTTAGGAAACTAGGAAAAACTAGTTCATAACCATGCTTCAGGCCACAAGTGTCTAGTAGGACCTGTTTTAGATAAGTCTAGTCTTGTTTTGAATGAATCCAGATGGTCTCTTTCACATTCACTGTATTCAAAGAGTTTTTTTTTTTTTAACCAAAAAAAAATAAAATGCAAATTAGATAGAAAGTAGGCAAGGGTCGAATTTGGATATTTTTATACAGCAGTTATTGATTAACTAGTTTAAGGTCCATTGAAATGTAAGGTATTTGGTGAACAGTAAACAGGTTTTTGCTACAAGAATGTATTGGGAAAACCCATTACTTTATTTCTTGGGATTATCAGCGAAACTTCGATTAATTTTTGGTTCAAAAAATGAATTTTATTTGTTGCTCAAGGGCCTCCCCTTGGCCTCCATAGACCCCCTGAATCATGTCTGAAAACCTTTTAGCAATCGTAATTTTGCAGTTTTATTACAATATATTGTTTGTGATGTTTGATTGCAGTTGTTAGTTATAATATTTATGGTAAATATAAATGTTGCTGGAAAGAAGTTTTTCCAACCAGTCTAGTGGATCAATTATGTGACAACAATGTCATCAAAGGATGTGATGGGGGTGAAATTTGAATTTCTATTTACATAAACAAACTGGAGAGAGTGTTATGAGGCTTACCTTTGAAGGAAAAGTATTAAAAGAGAAAAAAAATGTAGTCCTAGATTTAAAGGTGGAGATTTCTAGCAAAAAATGTGTTGTGATGGATTTGTATTTCTCATTCTCAAGCAGTTTGTTATGGTGTTTAATGCATTTCTCACTTTAATCATTGCCTATCTTTTAATCATGCTGGAGTTTAACTGACAGTGTGTCCACATGAAGAGCTTATTAATACAAAATAAACATTTTAATTATTAAGCATGATATAATATTCATATTTACACAGGGAAACTGAAACAAGGAAGTGAAATGGAAGAAAAGATTTCAATTTACGAATAAAATGATTTTTTTTTTTTTTTGGTGTGGTGAAATTGTATCCTGTTTATAATTGAAGTAAGAAGGTCACTGGGTCCATATTAAAAGAGGCAGATCTGAGTAGCCCATCAGTTCAAGATGGCTGCTCCCATTGGATAAAAGATATAGAAGTATTAATGATTAAAATACTCAATTACACGCGTTTATTTGGCTGTTGAAATTGCGCCAAGATTTTTATGTGCCATTAGCACAGTTGCCACTTTAAATTATGTCAATTCTTTGTGCTCTTCTCTTTTGTTGGGACCACTCAGCAGAGTCCAAACAATCATTGAGTGTTTTTATTTAAGATTAATTGGGAATTTTGCACTTTTCATGTGGTTTAAGCCTTGGATTTGCAAAGGGATATTGCAGTTTTAGTCGAACGTGAAAGAAATTATTCTTAACATAATTGTATTTTATCCTTTTTAGCCCCCGAATTCCCAGTTTGTTCATCTCCGGTCGCCGACATTTTAACTTTTCTTATTTCCTACTTGACAGATGCAATTACAATAAAAAAATATATTCCGTATAATTTGTAGGTGTTTTAGATGTTTCCAAGGTTTTCAAACTTTTTTCGATCCGGAGCCTTTTACATGCAGTGTGAACTTGATTGCATATGGAGCCCCAGTGGTCCTGTGATTGTGGAACCCCAGTGACTCACTGATTATATGTGTGGCACATATCGATGTAATATTATATACTGTAAATGCTCTGATAGAACAACTGAGGACCTCTCTTTGTACAGCTTTTAGCTATAACAGCTTTGTGTAATTATGGCTAAATATTGATTTACGGCCTACAATTTTTGATATACAGCCAAAAAGTCGAGAGATTCCCCAAGTATGTTCCCCTGATTCGGTCAACTTTCCAGGAACCGGCCGTATAGTGAGACACTAGTGTAATGCCAGTTCCATGGCGTCCAAGGAAATGTCTTGCGGAGCTCCGGGTTTTAACATGATAAACGGGTGTGGTATACTGACTCCACGAGGAAATACCTGCATTAATACATACAAAGTGTTAGGATTGCATCCTGATGAGAATACAAACAACTGACCATAACAGCTCAGATTTTTTTTTTGACCAGTGGTGGATCTAGACTTATAGGGGCCCAGAAGCTAAGTATGCTGATGGGACCTCTCAACATACTTTGCCTAGAAGGGGCTCTTAGAAAACCCATGCCGTGCTTATTTAGATTTTGCAGTTGCTCACTTTAAGCCGTAAGTCAAGCCAAAAATGACATTTGTATACACATTTTTTCCTGGAGGCCCCTGTTGTGTCGGAGGCCTTGAAGCTTAAGCTTCATCAGTTTCAAAGTAATCCGCCCCTGTGGCTGACCGGGTTATGATAATAAACAGTTGCCATTGTATCTTCTTAGCGATGCAAATGCGGCTTGGATTTCAAACAGGTGATGTTTGAGTATATCAGATTTGGGAAAGGACACTTCAAATCAGTGCCGGATTAGCCATTAGACCAAGTAGGCACCGGCCTATGAGCCCCACGCCAAGGGATCAAAATAATATTGAATTTGATTTTGAAAGAGAACTTTGCTGGTTCTGATAAAACAGTGCGAGCTTTGCAATCGTACAATAATTTTTGAAAATATCAATGTTTGATTTTGTTTAATAAAATTGGTTTATCAAGATTTTGTTGTTCAAAACGTATTAGGATATAATTTGCAAAGTGCAAAGGGGGCCCCGAGATTTCAACGACCTAAGAGCCTCTAACATGGGTTCAATCATTGTGCTGGAGTTTAGTCTAAAGTCAAACTCAATGCATGAGTTTTGGGTTGTTTAAATTTATGGAGTATTCCTGTGGTTCGAAGTGAATCGGACAAGTATTTCCTATACCAAAAGCCCAAGAGCAAAGCTGAAAAGTGGTTGTGAATGAAGCAGGTGCAGTTTCAGTGTTGGTTAAGTTGAATAGTTTTACTGAGGCTGTTTTGGACATGGCAATTGGAATGAAGCTTTTCCTTGTCTTGCTGACAGCAAATTAGATGTGTTGAGGCAAAAGCAATTTTGCACTTGGAGTGGAAAAGCTCACAGCTAGCAATCACCCCCATTTCTTGTAAGCTTCATAAAGGTTTACGTGGTTTGGTTAAAAGTGTAATGAATTTTTTCATTTATTTTTTTTGTCTTGTGATTGGTGAGAATTTAAAATCAATTTTTTTTCGAAGAAAAAATTAGAAAATATCATGAAATTAATTAAAAAGGGATTTTTTTTTTTCTCTTGCTTTTTTAAAGTTGAAAATGCAAATTTAATGGATAAATTTTCATCTGCTTTTAATTTAGCAAGATGGGAATTCAATTGAAGCTGAAAAGTCATACTAAACTGCAAGTTACGTGTAGATAGTGTGACTTGTTTGTATTCTCATTGATGGTAAATTTCACTTAAGCATTTCTTTTATCTGGTAATTAGAAACATGCACCTGCTCTCTGCTGTTTCCACATATCCCTTTTATTGCTAAAGACAGGATTAATTGGAACCAGGCATACTTCTGTGTATTACTTGATGTGTCTTAGAGATTAAAGTCTATTTTAACTACAGACTCATAAAACATGACAAATTGTGACTAAAATAATTTATATTTATATTTTTTGTTTAAGTTAAGTCTTCATTAAAATAAAAGGCTTTTGAAACTTCTTTACATTCTCTCCAAGTAAAAAAGAGAATGTAATTAGAAAAATGTTCTTTTAATGTGATAGATTAAATGTTCAAAGTCTTGTTCTGATTTTTCTCATGAGAGAAGTTGAGGAGAAAAAAATGAATTTTTCAGTGATTAAGTCCAATTAAGAAGATAGAAAAGTGCATCTCTTTGACATTGTGGCAGATTAAATTGTAATAAACAACAAGTTATTCTATATTCAATTTAATCTGTCTGTTTATAATTCAGTTTTATTTATTTCATAAAGGAGATCTGACCTGGTGAATTGAAATTAACAGAGCGAGAATTGTTTGTAGTGGAAAAGACATGGAAGAAAATAAAAATGTAGAAACAAAAAAAGCAGAGCGTAAAGGGTTTATATCAAGTTGAATTATCAGGAAGTCATTACTACTTAACTAAATTTCTTGTTATTGTGTCACTCCAGAGGAGAAAAGAGGTTTTGTTCTAACTATACAGTCTGCGCCCTGTATCTTGATGCCAAGTGTTTATTGCACGCAAGTGAATAGTGTCATTACCTGTTATTATTTTTAAAAATTATGTATTTGTTGTGTTTGTGTGCACGCAGGCAGAGATTTCTCATGACTCCTTGTATTTGACATTATTAAAGTATACGAATACTTTCAGATCTCGGTCTCAGCAAAACGAGATTCCATTCCGAGAAAGAATCAAAAACGAAATTTAACGAGATTATAAAAAATTGAAGAAAGTGGTTGAATTTAAAATTTAAATTGATTTCGTTTTCTCAAAAGTCTAACGTGTTTCTCGCGTGTTTTTTAAAATGACTGAGATCCTGGAAGTATACATTTGACGTATATTTTAGTACAATGTCAAATACAAGAAGTCAAGAATTCCACAGAGAGTTACGTGATAAACAGAAGATTCAGGGAGAGATTTTTCAGTTTGAATGGCTGGAGTGAAATGCACCTAGGCCACACGTACATTTCAAACAGAAACGTGCTGTTTTACTGCACGGTACACTAGCTGCATTTAGAAGCGATATAATCTGAATCTCGAATTCAATCTGAAAATACTAAAACTTCTAATTTTTTCACCCATTCGGGTGTTAATAAATAATATTTTGCTTTAATACATTTCTGCTGCTAGTGTTTTTGTGTAAATAAATAAATAAGTAAAAAATTTAACTTATTTCTTTTTTGCTTTACAGCGTGGGTCATTATTTTTTCATGGCTACTACCATGTGTGAAGAGCTTTTACTCCAAAAAAAAAGGTTAAGGATTAGGCCATTGACCAAGTTTTTCTAGGGTTAGGTGTAGGCTTCTGTGCAATGCATCAAGCATTAAATAATGCTTCACATGGTTAATTTTATAAAAAGTTAATTTCGACTTCAAATTTGCTATTGGAATGCTGTAAAACAGTGCCAAACACTAGTGAAATTGCGTTTGAGTTGTTAAAATGAAAAGTCTCAGGTCTAATTGCAATGTGTCCAACTTTCTGACATGTTTAATAATATATCATTAATTTTTCAGTTTCCTAACTTAATTTTCCCTTCTTTTCTTTTCAGGGGTCTTGTTGCAGGGATTTATTACCTTAATAAACCCTTATCATCTTAAATATCTTCTCTCTTGACCTTTAAAATAGAACATTGATTTTATCTTTTCTGCCCTCATAATGGATGTAATTTTGTTTCACCTATTTTCGATTAAT
The DNA here is from genome assembly GCA_034701245.1 of Strigamia transsilvanica. NCBI lineage: Eukaryota > Metazoa > Arthropoda > Chilopoda > Geophilomorpha > Linotaeniidae > Strigamia > Strigamia transsilvanica. The sequence goes on along the minus strand of JAQIXU010000910.1, from coordinate 1,762 downwards.
TCAGTCACTGCTGCACTCAAATCTGCGCAAAAAAAATAAATACGTGAAAAAAAGCACAAAAAAAAATAATTTGAAAACAATTTCCTCGTGTGTCATCACCCTAGAAATGCGGAAAAACTATGATGCTCTTGATAGTTTTTTTTTAAGTTGGCGTTTCAAGGTGAAAAACACTTAGGATATGAACTTAATTAACTTGGAATTCATAAACTTGTTTTTAATTAACGAGTAAAGTAACCACAAGAAAAGAAAAGCGCACAGGGCACAGGGCACTGCTCTGGGGCCCCACGCAGATGAGATACCTGGTCGAAACTTGTAAAAAATTGAAAGATTTAGTAACAAGGGGCCCCTTATAATTTCTTGTTTTGGGCACAATCATTTATTTGCAATATTGCGATTTTTTGAGGTGTTACGATTTTTGGCAGTGTTGTGATCTTTTGCGATTGTTTGCGATATTGCGATATATCGCATGTGATATCCAGTTGCGATATGTATTTGCGATATTGCGATATCCAGTTACGATATGTATTTGCGATATTGCGATATCCAGTTACGATATGTATTTGCGATATTGCGATATCCAGTTACGATATGTATTTGCGATATTGCGATATTCAGTTACGATATGTATTTGCGATATTGAAAATTAAATATCGTAATGGGATATATTGCAATATTGCACAGAGCTAATACGGAGCGTGAGCCCCCTGAAGTTATGCTACTAGGGGGCCCCCTGAATCTACTTGTTTGGGACCCCACAATTTATTTGTTAATTGGGGGCCCCACAACTTGTTTTTTCTGGGCTCCCACAGTTTGCTTATTTTAGGCCTCGACAATCTGGTTGTCTGGGGGCCCCTGCAATTATAAAACTGTAAATCCGGCTTGGGTGTATGCGCTATACCGTTGTGCTGAGAAAAGAATTTTTTACAACTCTAATGTCATGTTTTTTTTTTTGTTCCAGGTTGCCATAACAACATCTACGGTCATTCATTTGGTGGTTCTGTCGGCTCTAGTCGGTACTATATTAGGAACTCCAGGTGAGTTAACTTTTTTCCTTGTTTGAATTGATAATGATTTGTGAATGAGACACTTGAGGGATACACACGAGTCAATTCGAAATCGCTTTTTGCAATAACTAGTTTGATGGCCCTCTCAGGGCGGGGTAAGTAAATGTGTTTGATGTTAGATGCACGCGGAAAAGAGAAACAACCTCAAGGGTTATAGAAAGGAAATTATCAAAGAAGTGCAATGAACTTGTATCAACTGTGGATCTAAAAAAAAACCTGTCCCAGGTGATTTAAAGTGGCGAAGCATTTTAGGGTAAGGAAATAGGGAGATTATAGAACCTTGCTGAAGGCACGTAATTTCTTTTTGAGTACAAGGTAAACTGTCACCCTCCAAACCTTATCTAAACAGTTGACCTTAAAACATTTTGCCAAGTTGCGTGCACTGTAACTTTGGTGTCAGGTGCTACGATTTACCAACCAAGCCATCAGAAGCTGCCAACTAATGAGAACAGCTGGAATTTTTACTGGCAAATATCTAGGTCAATGGCATAATAGGGAAAAGGGTTTAATTTCTCGGGTTTTAGTGCTATTTTTATACAGTGTCAAGATTTTGCACTTATTAGTCTTAAGCAGTGCCGGATTACCCATTAGGCCAAAGGCACCTGCCTATGGGCCCCACGACTTTTAGGGGCCCCGCGACAAGGGATCAAAATAATATTGAATTTGATTTTGAAAGAGAACTTTGCCGGTTCTGATAA
>JAQIXU010000909.1:0-23062 GCA_034701245.1 Strigamia transsilvanica | reverse complement strand
GCCGATCGAAGCGTGCAGCAATCGGTGGAGAAAATACGGTTGAATGCCGACTGGCTGAGTCGGGATGAGGAAAAAATCGGGCAGTGGTTAAATGAAAACAGTGTTCGCTAAAAACTGCTGAGTAGTCATTTCTGTTCTAAATTATTTTATACTTTTGTTACTGAGTTTTATTGTTTATGTTGTCAAAAAAACATGAATGTGTTTGTTCCCATTATATAACAACTCGATAACGATGGAATAAAATGTTTTTTTTAATGAATTTGAAATAAAATTTACTGAAATTTACTCGCCATTTTGTCATGAAATACGCCGTTTAAATAAGTTCGGATTTCCGCTACTAGATGTCGTATACACCGCTCTTCGATTAATACAAAATGGAAGGTGTTATGTGGAAATGGACAAATTATTGGACTGGTAAGCAAATCCATTTAAACACCATCAATCATCCGAATTAAAATCCAAACAAACCACAAAACCATCATCCCACAAGGGAAACACAAATCCCCGAAGAAATAAAACGCATTTAACACAAAACCAAACATCAATCGAACCAAAACAAAAACAAAAATCTTTTATTAATTTTCTCGTCTCTTTTTCCATAGCGTGGCAACCGCGATGGTTCATCCTCGATAACGGCATTTTGGCTTATTACAAATCTCAGGAGGAAGTTAACCAAGGTTGCAAAGGTTCCATCAACCTAACAGCCTGCGAAATAGCCGGTAAGCATGTAAACAAGTCGAATTTGTGTACTAAACTAACGCACTATTCAGTGCACCCATCCGATAATAGCAGATTGGATTTGATTATACCGTCGGAGCAGCACTTTTATCTCAAGGCACCGACGCCTCAGGAACGGCAACAGTGGCTGGTGGCTCTTGGAAGTGCAAAAGCGTGTTTGAACAGAAGGAAAAAGAAACACGGGATTGAGGAGAACCCGGATGCTTTGAAGTCGAAGAAGAGTGAAGTGAGATTGTACTGTGATTTGCTTATGCAACAAGTTCATACGATTAAAATGGCGGCCACGCAAAGTGAACGTCCAGATATCGAGGTGATGTGAGTGGGAATGGAATTGGAAGTTGTGTTTATTGAATGGTTTTTATGCAGAGATTGAATGAAGCGACGAGTCTGTTGTCCGCCACTTGTGATACTTTTATTAAGAGTTTGGAGGAGTGTGTTAAGTTAGCCAATGCGAATTTCACGTATGAACTTCCTCATCAACACATCACTGATTCTGCATTACCAGCCTTACCTAGTGTGACTAATGTGGCCACAAAAAAAGTAATTTTTGGTTTTTTTTGGGGGGTTTTTTGGGTGTGGGGTTGGGTGGGAATGGAGGTTTGATTGTTTTGGGTAAAGATTCTGGTTTGTTGTTTTTTTTTTAAGAATTGAATTGTGGTAAAAATTGGAATTTTGTTGTGGAAAATTGAATTTTTGCTTTGGAAAATATTTGCCTTGGAAAATTGAATATTTGCCTTGAAAAATTGAATATTTGCCTTAAAAAATTGAATATTTACCTTGAAAAATTGAATATTTGCCTTGAAAAATTGAATATTTGCCTTGAAAAATTGAATATTTGCCTTAAAAAATTGAATATTTGCCTTGAAAAATTGAATATTTGCCTTGAAAAATTGAATATTTGCCTTGAAATATTGAATATTTGCCTTGAAAAATTGAATATTTGCCTTGAAAAATTGAATATTTGCTTTGAAAAAGCCTTATAAAAAAGCCTTATAAAGTTAAATTATGTGTTAAAAAATTTCATTTTTACCTAACGAAATAGAATTTTTACCCAAAAAATTGATTTTTTACGAAAAAAAAATTGATTTTTTTACTCGAAAAATTCAATTTTTACCCGAAAGATTCAATTTTTACCCGAAAAATTCAATTTTTGCCCGAAAAATTCAATTTTTGCCCGAAAAATTCAATTTTTACCCGAAAAATTCAATTTTTACCCGAAAAATTCAATTTTTGCCCGAAAAATTTAATTTTTACCCGAAAACTTGAATCTTTACCAAAAAAGTTGTATTTAAATCAAAAAATTGAATTCCTACCAAAAAAAATTGAATTTTTATCTAAAAAACACACCCACTTCCCTTTTTTATTTAAAATTAGAATACTGGGTGCTAGGCAACCCCAGCATTGATGGAATAAGTGATGAGAATTCTCAAAGGTTCTTTGCTCTTTTCTTACTAATTACAAATCTAAAAATACATTAACGACAAGTGTGGTATAATAGCTCCAAATCCGCCTCGTCATTTTTGTAAACAACTTTTTTATTTCCTCTAGGTTTCCAAATCCGGAACGAATTTCCATACAAACAGCAGTGAAAGGTAACGCGAATTGGTTTTATCTTTAGCCTAACTAGCAGCAGCCATTTTGTATGCACGCAGAATGCACCTATTTGCAATTTGATGGCTCAAAACGAGAAGTAACTTTACATCTTTTGGCAGAGCATCAAATTTCTAAATGTCTCAACAAATAATTTAACACTGTTCTACTGTTCCTATAAGTTTTTACGTTATATTAACTATTTTGGTTGTACCAACAAACAAAATGCATGTACAACACAGTCACAAGTCACAATTTTGATTTCGCCTTCCAGATGCAACTAATAAATAGTCATTTTTTGACGTTTGTTTTAATTTAACTTAATTTCTTTGAATATTTTTATGTTTTTCGTGAGTAGATTGGATGTAGGTTTATTTACTACTTTGTTTTTTTGTAGTAAAACGATTAATTTTGTGTTTTAACTCGAATTAACTTCGAAAACTGTATATTTTTTATAAAAGAATATATAAAACTGTATATTACGAGTGTGAGGATAAAAAAATATTAAATATTTTAAGGTGGATTGTGAATAATAGACGAATGAAATTTGGTTTCCGATCGTGTGAATTCTTTTCATTTTTATTTTCCGCTTTCACTCTCACTAAACGCATGAACGGCGCTCGAGCACTTTTGCATTATTAATTCGAAAAAAATCGGTACGGTACGTAATTATTTTTTCATTTTTTCATTTTTTATTTATTTTTTCGTAGATAAAATAAAGATAGAGTTTGCTAATTTAATTTCAGTTCGTGTATTCAGGTGCAGAACACACTACACGCTTCAAGGTCGTTTTCGTGTTCGGATATTTTTGCTAACTCGATAACGTTTTATGACAAGGAAAAAGAAATGGATGAAAATTGTTGCGAGCGACAACCAGAAAGAACAATTCCTACATTTTTTTCATCGTTACAAGTCAGGTTGTGAAGTAAATTTCATTTAATTATATTAATTATACTAAACAATTGTTTTTTCTTCCAGTTTTATTGCTGTAGTTCCAGATGAAAGGCAATTTATTCCTACAAAAATATTTCTAGAGGCTTGTCGAAACTTAACTTCCATTTTTGGTAAATATTAAATTATTTTTAATAGAAAACTGAGTTTTTTGATATTTTTTGTTAGATATTTTGGGTTCCACGACATTTTTACCAGTTAAACTCGACCTTAGTGGAAATATCAATAAATTATACAAGAAATATGAGGCAAATACGGATCGATTTTCGACTATTCAAGAACTAATTCACTCGGAAATTGATTCGAACACAACTCGGAGCAATAACTCAGCCACTGACGCACTACTTTGGCTTAAAAGGTTGTTTGTTTCATATTTCGTTTTTTTATTATCGATTTTTACGATTTTTACTTATTAATAGAGGCTTGGAATTTATTTTTGAAATCCTCAATTTATTTCTGAGTGGTGAACCGAATTTTACAACTTGTGGATTTGTTGCGTACGATAAAACGTTGAGACAGTACCACGGTTGGGTTTTAAGAGGCGCTTTTGCCGTGAGATAAACGCTTTTTATTTTATTTTTTAAAAAAATCAATGATAAATAGCTATTGATTTGTTTTATTTAGCTTGCCAGCAAAGCCCTTCCATACAGGAAAGATTTTATAACTTTTTTAGGGCTTTCTAACAACCATATTGAACGCTCTGTTATCGAACAACAAGTGTTTAATGACTGTAAAGTTTACATCGAGGCACTAAACAGCATTATATTAATTATCAACAACTTTTATTCAACGAATAATTTGGACGTTAAAACTACAGTTGGTTGAAACATCCATAAATTTTATTTTTATAAGGAAAAAAAAGTATATATAAACTGCGGCAAATAAATTTAAAATAAACATTTGCGGTTTTTTTGATTGAGTAATCACTGCCTCCATTCGGCCATATTGCGTTGCCATAGCAACTGATAAACATGCACCGCAGACGAAGTATCGGGAAGCACTTAACGAGAGAAAATCAGGAACTTAAGCACAACAATCAACCTATAACCACCGAAGAGTACTTAAATATTTTAGGTATATATTGCTAAATGTAGGATAAACCAAAAATAACCAGTTTCTCCCCGCCATTTTGTTTACAGAGTGCAGTAAAGTGGGACAGCTTCTACAAAATGCCTTAATAACATTGATGGAAACGAAACCGGAAAATCCAATTGAATATTTAGCCTTACAGTAAGTTATTTTATTTAAATTTTGTGGGTAATTTGTAACTTTTATTTTAAAAAAAATAATTGTTACAGTTACGAATGGGAGCCTGAAAAAACGACACACGTTCGCCAAGCCGTCCAGCTTATAACGCAACTCCATTACTCGCATAGAGAGTTTATTTATAAAATTCACAAAGCTTATTTAATCGTAAGTCAATGCCCCGCACAACAAGGACTAAAAGGACTCACGGGAGACGTGCAAATGGATCTGCTACGACTATTAACGAAGTAGAATGTCGTTTTCGATATTTTTTGATAACTTTTAATTAATTTTTGATGATTTTTTGATAACTTTTGATGCATTTTGATATTTTTTTGATCGTTTTTGATGATTTTTGTATCTAATTTTGACATTTTCGTTCCCAGGGGTCTCCCCGAGCGAGAAGTCCTGCGATTAATGGAGCGACTTTACTGTCGAGCAACCGAAGTCGTTCCATTTGGTTTATTTCGATCGAGCGCCATCACATGCCTCATATTTCAAGAATATGTGAAGGAAGTGACCGAGCTGTACAAATTGCTCGATTTTCGCGGTGAAGGACAGGCGAGAAGAAGCGTTTGCGACGCACTGCTAACCAGATTATGGAATGCATGTTTGCGCAACTCGAACACGGAAGGCAAAGCCGAAGCGCGCACAATCCTAAGCAACGAAAACGATTTCAGAGAGATCCTACAAAACAATCGCGAAAACGATAAAAAAATCTCATTCGAAAGATTTCTATCCCAAGCCATGGACATCTTTCTGATGAAAATAACCAACCAATGAGATAAAAATATTCAATTTTTAATTCCCTTCAATTCAAACGGAGGTTTTTCAACACCTGTCTAATGCCTTCAACACTGACCGTGCAATCGCAAGATTGTTTCGCAGCAATCTGCCAAAGCGAAGTCAAATGTTCCATCGTTAAGTTCGGATAAACTTTATTGAAAATTGCAAATATCTGCAACAAAAACAAAACGAAATAATACCTCGAAAAACAAAAATGGCAGTTTACTTACTTCCTCTTTAGTGCGTGATTTGAGCATGTCGCATTTACTTATCCCGATTTGTGTGTAAATCGACGGGTAAAGACACGCGTACGCATCGGAATCGTCGCCGTAATTTGTTAAATCGCCGACTCGATGCACGAGTGGCGGGGGATGGTCGGAACGTACCAGTGGGTGGCCAAATGTCCTAAAAGCTGAAATTTAATCAATTTGATGCGATTTTTCGCGTTTGTTTTATGGATATCGACTGAAGTTACGGCACCATTCATGTTTATATCGGCAATATTGCTGTTAATCTCTTGCAAAGTCGTTGTTTTTGCGTTCACTTGCGTCATGATGTCGTCGATTTTTTTCATTACCGGGTCGATTGAGTTTTCTTCGATCGGAAATTTTGCTTTTTCGTGCTCGTTTTCAGCTGTTTCGATCACATTTTGTGCTTTTTCGGGGTTTTCGTTTGTAGCTAATCGCTTGGCAGCTGCTTCCATTCCCCGCTCGAACGAGGTATTGTCTTAAAAAATGGTTTTATATGTAGCAATTTTTGCTTTTTTTGTTATTTTATGTTTACCAGTTGCCACCAACGATGCATTGGGGTTAATAATTTTATAAAATGTCACGTAATCGACCGTGTTTGTAGCTGATATTAAGCCGCACCAATTCAGTAAATTCATAAACTGTATAGTTGTGATTGGCATTTTGGTGTCTCTACACGCACATTTTAAATCGTCGACTGATATTTTCCCATTTTTCGCCTATTTTTTTAAAAAATAAAAAAAATTTACTGAAAAACTTGAAAATCAAAAATGAGATTTACTTTATCGAAATAAACGCAAATAGATAAGAACTTATCGAATTGATTGAAAGCGCTTTCCGAGATTGTTTGGAAAATTGTCCCGAGCAATTCTCTCGTTTTTAGAGTTTCCCTCGCCCTGATGTCCAAAACCCCATCAATTGGTTCACTGATCTCTCTCCTCGCCCCAAATCCATGACCACGGTCCAGTAATGCGACTCCAAGATCACAATTTCTTAGAAAATCCATTATTTTTACAAACTATTCTTATTTTTTTTAATAGTTTTTACGGTTCCAAAGTTTCTCCTAATTTTCTCGTGTTGCGCTGTCTGAATTCCTCCACAGCAAAATGAACGGGAAAAAATTTCTCGTGTAACGAACTTCCGAACACGACATTTTTCATCACTCTTCCGTCTTCAAAATGGATCCTATCATCGTTCCCGAAGTTTTCTTCCGGATTAAAATGTTCATTGTAATGTCTAAACGAAATAAAAATCAATTAAATAAAATATTTGAATATTTTTTAAAAATTATTTCTGCAACCTATTGATTTTAATTCGGTGTTTGTCGCAGTTGCAAAATCCCATCATTTCGGGCGGATAATGCAAGAGTTCGTAAACCGACGCTTCTAACCGTTGTTAAAAGTTTAAATCAATTTTCCAAACACCTCACCTATCGTTCTACCTGATTTTAATACTTTTTCACAAGCTTTATTAGCATCTGGAAGTTTATTGATAAATCTGTGCCGAGGATGTGCATTTTTCTCGGCTATTTCGTTTTGTATGAATTCGAGTTTGCTCTTTTCTGGTGGATAAATCAGATCAACTGCCTAGAAAAATACGGTTTTTAATTTTTTTTCTTCAATATTCTGTGCATACAAACAGGTTCGGATGGATACGAGGAAATTCCATTGCATAAAATTGAACCTATACAGGGGTCATCGGCACGTGATGGCAACTGCGTCGAGTGACCAATCGGATAAATGTTGGACTTTAAAAATCGCTTCACGAAGCCATAAGGTTCCTGTGATGCAGTTTTTCGAGTTTTTTTTTAAATGCTAATATCGTTTAGTTTCAATTAATAGGTTTACACTTTGCGATATAAAAAGACAATCCGCGACCGTGTCTCCGGAATTCGTTAAATTTCCAGCCTGAAATAACGAAAAAATTGGTAAAAATTAATAAAAATTAATTTAAATGGAAAAATTCAATTTACGGCTTTGATTTCTGGATTTCGGTCGACGAATCTTTCGTATGCTAAAACGGGGGGAAATTTAGAATCCATCGTAATGTGTCAATTAATTTATTCTATTTATCCATGGGTCAAATTCGTGCTAGTCACGGCATGGTACGAGGACGCCAAAGCGGTTGCTTAGCAACCGTCGGTGCGGGGAATTGTTGAATTAATGATAATAAAATTATTTTTTTTAATTTTTATTTTACCGTTTTTTAAACACAAATTTATTATTTATAATTAAGACAGTAAATTTTAATGTTTTTTCATTTGAATATACAAACACCAGATGTTAACAATTACAATTTCCGCACAGAAAAATGATGTCATAATTTGGGGTTTCCGCTGTGAAAACAGGGTTTCATTTCTGACCTTATTTTGTGTATCCCTACGCCTCTAAATAGTTCCACAACTATAATCCTCATTAAACGAACTTAAAAATTTCCAACAACCATAAATACCGATTTAAACGAACAACCAACACCCAACGACCATAAAAACACCAAAAACATCAAAAACCAACCCGTAAATTAAAACACCCACCGCGGATGCGTAACATTTTCTCGAAGGCGAAGTGTGGTTGTCGGAGGGTGGTTCATCAATTGACTGCGACATCTTTGATTTTTCGACTGTATTTTCCCATTAATTCTGGAGTTCTCTTGATTTTACTGGCAACTAGCCTTTCGGTGAGTCTTACACACATTTATATACCAAATTACCATCCTTGAAACATCTCACGAGTACAACGAAAAGCCTGGAATTAGCCATGTAAACATTATCATGGCGGATTGCTTGCAGTCTTAGTCTTTGCGATTACCATCATCACCGCCCGAATTTTCGCAATTAAAGCACCGCACACTTGTTTCCAACATGCAATTCGTTTACCTAACACCTCCCCTTTATTTTTAACTTTTATTTTAACTCGAAAAAATTCATCCCGGCGAAAAAAGTGAATTTAATAAAGTTGGAATAAAACTAATTGCATCCGATCAATAGCGGTGACAAGTTCGGAGCGATAAAAGTCGAAATTGAAAGGTAAACATGTGTTAATACGATGTGCGTTGCTTTTATTTCGCAACGACGGCGATGTGTCACAGGTCGAAGCGAAGTACGTTGCTCTCGAGTGCAAGTTAATTTCGCATGGAAAATTGCTTCGGAGCGCTTTAACGCATGAAAAACCAGCGAAATTTGTTGTTTGCGCCAGGATTTTGATGGCTTTTGTCTCTTTTCTTTCAGATTGCACATAATAGAAGCCAGAAAAGTTGTAAAGAGAAGAAATAATTATTTTTTCCCCTTCAAAATCAAGTAATATCATGGCGAATCGTGGGGGAGCGCAGCGGCCTAATGGAGCTCCACAAGGGAAAATCTGTCAATTTAAGTTAGTTCTGCTAGGAGAATCAGCTGTGGGGAAATCGTCATTAGTCCTCCGGTTCGTTAAGGGCCAGTTTCATGAATATCAAGAAAGTACCATCGGTGGTAAGCAATTTGGATTCAATAAACAAATTTCTTTTTATCACGCGGCATCAAGCGCGCGGGAGCATCTAGAGGCTGCGCAACTCCTCATTGTTAACGTTTAATGGCGAAAATGACGCGTGAAATTTGCGATTTTTTTTTATTTTTTATTAAAAAAATTGTTTTTTTGATGTTTTTCAGCTGCGTTCTTGACACAAACAGTTTGTCTGGATGACACTACGGTTAAATTTGAGATTTGGGATACAGCTGGACAAGAACGGTATCATAGTTTGGCCCCGATGTACTATCGGGGTGCACAAGCAGCTATAGTCGTTTATGACATCACAAATCAAGTAAATGTTTGCATTTAATAGCGAGATTGGTGTATTGACTTTTTTTCTTTGAAGGATACATTTGGACGTGCGAAGACATGGGTTAAAGAACTGCAAAGGCAAGCCAGTCCGAACATAGTGATAGCTTTAGCTGGCAATAAAGCGGATCTTGCCACTAAAAGGGTCGTAGAATATGATGTGAGATGAAAAATTTTGGAAAATTGTTGGTGGTTTTATTTTATTTAGATGATTAAATGTTGGTTTTATTTGCAGGAAGCTCAATCTTATGCTGAGGAAAATGGTTTGCTGTTTATGGAAACGTCTGCAAAGACAGCTATGAACGTTAATGATATATTTTTGGCAATAGGTAATTTTTAGGGTTTTTATTCTCAATTCTTGGGACAAAAAATTCGGTAGTAATTTTTTTTTAAACCAAAATCGACGTTTTAAATCGAAAATTGACATTTTAAGACCAAAAATCAATAGTTTTGGATAGTAATGTGCATCTGTGGACCAAATATCGATGTTTGTAAATTATGAATTGACATTTTGAACGAAAAAAATGATATTTTAAACAAAAATTGACATTTTAGTCGAATTTTGGTCTTAAAAACGTCAGGTTTTCAGCTAAAAGTGTTGGGTTTTGATCTAAAAGGTCAAATTTTGGGCTAAAACTGTAATGTCGCAATGACAAACATGTGTCACAGCTGGTTATTAATTTTTGTTTTGCTTTTAGCCAAGAAATTACCGAAAAATGAAGCAAATGCCGGGCGAGGGGCTGGCGGACAGGGCGGACATGGAATTGATATCTCAAAGAATCAACAGCAACCCGTCAGTAGCTGCTGCAAGTGATTTGTGTCGGATCCTGATCAGTTGTTACTAATATCCGCTCGATTTAATATTTGTATAAAATGAAATATTATTATATAATATTAAAAAAATGGATAAGAAATTTAGATCATGGTATACCAAAAAATAAGAGAAAAAACAAAAATCAGTGGCTAAAAAAACAAAACAAAAAAAAATATAAAACAAAAAAAAATTTAAAAAATTTAAAAATAATTTTTTTCTAAACAAAAAAAAAAAAAAAAGAATTTAAAACTCACTTTCTAAAATTTGAAAAAAACGTTGGTAACATGTTTCGGAAGTGACGTTTGGTTCACTTTGCATTGTGTGCTTGTGTTGTAGGATGACGATATCGCGAGAAATGTTTTTTGTTTTCATTTTATTTTTCTGTCCCTTTATATTCACAGCTTGGGGAAATTCATGAGAGCCATTCCTTGTATAAACTATAAATAGTGATCGGTTGTTTGAATTTTTGCTTTGTTTTCTTCATTTATTTCCGTTCCGATTTGCTTAATTTGTTGCTGTAAATGGGATTTCTCAAGCTGTGTGCATGTACTGTTGTTATTGGCCGGAAAAAAACTATGTATATTATTAATTAACGATTATTTTGTATTTTTGCGTTGGAGAAAAGGGTAATCAAAAAATTCGAGCACAGCTTTCCCTCAGAGTGTATATATTAACTAATATAAAGATTGGTTTAAAAAATTAAAACGATTTTTTCGTCTTGAATTGGATTTTAATGATGGAAAGTTTGAAATTCTAGAGTTGTTGTTGTATTGTTTTCTTTTTAGAAGGCACTGCGAATTATTTCTTATTTATAAGAATTTAAGAACGAACGACTTATCATTTTGATTTGATTTTTAGATTAGTTGTTTTTCGATGCCTGCAATGTCCAATTTTTCGTATTTCCAAGTGATTTTTGGGGGTATTTTATTGGATTTTGTTCGATTTTTACTTTTTCTTTTATTCGTTTTAGCTGCAAAAAAAAACATGTCGGATTTCCATATTCCCGTACAGTTGCGAACAGCATTTCCGGTTCAAATTGAACCCATCTTGTTTTCTTACACAAAGTGAATTCACAACTGTACTGGAATTGGTTCCACACTTGGCATTTTTGTAGTTAAGCCTATTTAGAGCTGTTTGTCCAATACGAATACGCTAATTTACGAGGTGGAACAATGGGAGCTGATTGACACAAAAAAATGTCTTTTATTTTGGGACCAGTTTGCAAACAAATTGAGTGGTCTCATTTATTTGTATATTATAATAGACCAGTCATCGTTTGCTCCTCACTAATTACATTTTTCTAATGTGTTTGTTTTTGAACAGGTGAATTGAGTTAGGTACTAAATAAAAGAAAATTAAATCTTAAAAAAAAGATAAAAGAGATAAATAATATAGCCTTGTTTCAAAAATGCAATGGAAAAGTAAATTTAAAAAAAAAACATTCACGTTGGTCGTGAAACTGATGAATTTAATAATAAAAGAAAAGTTCATAGCTTTATATTTATGAGATAATACTTTAACGAATTGAATTGCTATATAAAATTATTTTGGTCGATATATTTGTTTAAATTTTTTTTTTTTGTTTTGTCCTATGAATTAATTAATTAAGCTTTTTAATACAAATGCTGTATGTGACGAACTTTTGTTTCATAAACACAATAGCAAAAAGAAAAGAAAAAAAATGCGATTTAAAAAGACGGTTTTTCTTTCATTTAAAAAATCTTTCATTTTTAGGCCTACGATGCGGATCAAAATGGCGGCCGACCACGTTTTTATTTGTGAACAAAAAAGCAGTTGTTTTTTTTTTCCTTCACAGTCCGTTTATTCCAGAGTACAATTTCGGTTAACAACAAGTGTAATACAAATGATAGAAAGTATTTTTTCTCTGCGGTAGAACCGGATTGCGCACTTTTCACCTGCAATCAAAGGAAATTTAAGATTTACGAAAATTACGACGCATTTTATAAAAATTTTAAGATTTATTTACCGTTTGTTTGGTTTACTTGGATCTCGCCCTCATCTTCCTCCTTTTGCGCTTCAACCTCCTCATTCTCTTCTTACGCCACTGGAAAAAATGAAGGAAAAATTAATTTTTCCGTCACGTTGAATGGGTCGCCGATAAAGCGAGTCAACTTAGCGTATATGGGAGGTTTTTGACTTACCTTTGCTCTCATCTTTCACCTAAAGCTCCCTTAGGAATTTTAAATTTCAAATTATCCGCAGATTGTAACGGATTGATAATATCAAGAACGGATTGAAAAATTCGTAGCGCCTTTCTCTCTAGACACTACCCTCGCTACAATACAAATGGCAGATAGTAAGAGGAAGTCATCCCGCACCAAAGCCACGGATAGTACTTCCGGTTAGTAATCAAACGAATCAGTAATCAATCAGAAACTAATTTTATATCACGTGTATAAATCAGTATTCATTTTTATTCAATTCAATTTTAATTTATTTTAATATTTACATCGAATTAAATTTACGTGCATCTCCGGCTGGAAACTAGCCAAACCGGAAGTAATACAACCCGCAATATCCAAATAAATTTTTTAAATTACTTCGCGCAAAGCCAAAAATTCAAATGAACCCTCAAATTTTTAGAATTTACAACATGTAGAATCACAAATAAAATTCACGAATCTTCGAAAACCCGATGAAATCAGAGATGGAGTTTCCCCAGGAGCTTCCCCTATTAAAAATAAATTAATTTTTCAGATTTTCGAATAAATCCTATTTTTAAATACCCGAAAAATCGGTCACAATGCCCGAATCCTTTTGAAAATCTTCACGTTCCAATGGCTGGACAGTCTGCATTTCCACCACCTGCATTGGAGATGGAGTCACTAGAATTAATTAACTTTTTAGTTGCGAATCACGGTCGTAAATCCACAAGATTTACTGATTCCGGGGCTAAATTCATTTATTTTGCTCGATTCAGGTGTAGCGAGTGGTGCGTTAGAAAAAAACGCTCTTTTCTCTAATAAAATTACAAATCAGATGTGTTTCTGATAAGATATCGACATATTACTTATTTTCAGTCTAGCAATCCGGTCAGCCATGGTTATTTAATTATATTTTCGCAAGCTCGCAAAATAAAAACAAAATCTGCAGAAAACGTTTTATCGGATTTTATTTTACACTTAATTGTAATTTGCATCAAGATTTTCATCAACCAATCAAATATATTTCCCCTCTGGTGAGAAAACGTCGAATTAACGTTTTATTTTCTGATTGTTACCACCAGAGTGTGCCCGCTTAATAGTTGCCATTCTTGTCACTAGGGCGACAAAGTGTATTTATCATGGAGGCGGCTTGAGTGTCATTCGTTGTTTATTCGTTGTTTACTATGGCTGAAAATGGCACTCCAAATATGTTACCGAACGCTCCGGCAACCGTGGTGAAAACTGAGGATACTAAACCGGCTGATCTTTCCGATAAAGCCACTTTACTTGCTGTTATACAGTTTTTGAAAAAAAATAATTTAAAAGTAAACAATAACAACGGCGCGGTTCACGTATCGTACACATGTCAACTAACTTGCATCGTTTTAATTACAGGAAACCGAAGAAAAATTACGCAACGAAGCGAAATTTTACGAAGAAAAACTCGACAATTCAAATGCATCTGATTCTGACGTTAGCAACGTATTATCCGTCTACAAAAGGTAAATAATCATTAAAAAACCAATCAATTTGATGTCTAAACTGTCTAAAATGTCTAAAACAGCGACGGAGACCCGTTTAATTACGAATCAGCGTACACAAGTCTCAAGAAATTCGTCGAATCTTCGTTAGACGTTTACAGGGTAAGAAATAACAACGATTTTAAAAAAATTCATAATTAAATCGATTTGTTCAATTTAATTAGCACGAATTAGCGATGATATTTTATCCTGTTTTAGTCCGAATGTACTTAGAATTGGTGTACAATAACCACGAACAACAAGGTATTTTGATTTATCGCTGGTTTTATTTTTAAAAAATTTAATTTTTTTCAAATTTTTGTTTACAGCAATTAAATTCATGGAAAAATTCCGATGGGAGCAAGAGGAATATTATCAAGAAGATGTCAATCGTTTGGCAACAATAACGAAACAAAGTCACATGAAAGGGAATGAATTAATGGATAATTTTATGTACGCCGTATTAAATATACAGAAATGCGTACTAGAAATTTAATTGAAATTTATTTGATTTTTAGGTCGAGTCATTTCACCGTTCGCATGTCGCGCGATACGTACACGTTCCTAAAAAGGCATTTACAGGAGAAAAAAGAGACAATTCTTTTGAATATCATTCAGGAACATCTTTATTTGGATGGTGCGATTGATTACATATTGTTTTTTGCATTTGATTTTATTAAAAATGATTTAATTCGGAATTTAGTGTACGAAGGAGTACCCAGAAACAAACAGGAAGTTGACGCAACAGCTGGTTCCATGATGGGCGAAGCAACAAGACAAGGTTTTATTATTATTTTTAATTTTACAATTCCCGGTGTTGATAAAATTTGATATTTTCAGCAAACAAGACCAAAGTTTACTACGGTTTGTTGAAGGAACCTGATTTTCACATCGCGGTCGAAGAGGAAGAGGAAACCGCGGAAGTCGAATCCGGCGATAAACCGAAGAAAAAGAAAATTAAAAAGGATTCGCTCTTGTCGAAGAAATCGAAAAACGATCCCAACGCGCCTCCTAATAATCGTGTTCCATTACCCGAATTGTAAACTCAATGAAATGTTTATTTTTGTTTGTTTGTTTGTTGATTTTTTTGTTTTTTATTAGGAAAGATGCGGACAAACTCATCAAGATCAACGCCATTCGCGAGTCCGCCAAGAGAATCAAATTGGGACCCGATCAACTGCCTTCGATTTGTGTCTACACTTTCCTCAATTCTCAAAACCAGTAAGGAAATCGATGGAAATATTAATGTGAATTGGGTTTTAAGTTGTTTTGGTGTTTTTTTTTAGCGTGACGTGTTCGGAGATCTCCGAGGATTCGACGCTGCTGAGCGCGGGGCTTGCGGACGCGACGATCCGCGTGTGGAGCGTGATCCCGTCCAAGTTGAAAACGATGAAATCGTTCAGCGATTTGAGTGGAATCGACCGTGAAGCCGGCGACGTGCTGGTCAGGATGATGGACGACAGACTGGCGCGAGAGTCGCGAGTTCTGCTGGGACACAGCGGGCCTATTTATTCAACGAGTTTTAACTTCGATAAGAATTTTATGATCTCCTGCTCCGCGGATGCGACGAGTTAGTTTCAATTAAATCGGTGTTTTAGTATCTAGTTGATTGATTTTTTTTTTAATTTTGATTTTTAGTTCGTTTGTGGAGTCTTCAAACGTGGTCGAATTTAGTTTGTTACAAAGGTCACATGAATCCTGTTTGGGATGTTAAGTTTTGGTAATTATTTCATTTTTGATTATTTTTGATTGATTTTGATTACTTTTGATTGTTTTTGATTATTTCAGTCATTTAAAACAATTATTTTTTATTATTTCAGTCCTTTTTTAAAATTATTTTTGCTTATTTTTGATTATTTCAGTCTATTTTTGATTATTTTATTCTATTTTTGCTTATTTTTGATTTTTTGTTTTTACAGTCGCCACGGCTACTATTTTGCGTCTTGCGGTTTCGACCGGACGGCGCGGCTCTGGGCCACTGAATATCAGCATCCGCTTCGAGTTTTCACTGGACACGTGTCCGATGTCGATGTAATTTGAAAAGACACCATCAAAAACATCCATGAATAATAATCTAAATTAAAATTTCTCCTTTTAGTGCGTTCAATTTCACCCCAATTCCAATTACCTGGCGAGCGGTTCGGACGACAGAAGCGTTCGATTATGGGACCTATCCACGGGAAGCTGCGTGAGACACATGACGGGACACAAGGGATCCGTCCACAGTTTAGCATTTTCGAACGACGGTCGTTTCCTCGCGTCGGCCGGCGCGGACAAACGCATTCTCATTTGGGACATCGCGCACGGACGACTTCTAACCGACCTCAAAGGACACTCGGACACGATATATTCGCTCAGTTTTAGTCGCGACGACAACATTCTGGCATCAGGTAACAACTTTTTAATCTTACACTCACTTGTCAATCAAATCTAACCGTAACGTGATTTCAAAGGGGGCGTGGACGGCATGGTCAAGTTGTGGGACGCGAGTAAATTATTCGAAGAAATCGACGTGGAGGATTTAAATATCTCGCACGTACCGATAATCAGGAGCAATACGGATGCGCTCATGTTGGGTTCGTACCCGACGAAATCGACGACGGTTTTGCATTTACATTTCACGAGGAAAAATTTGTTGTTGTCGTCGGGGATGTTTGTAGAGAATTAAAAAACAAAAAACACTTTTGTTTTATGTAAATAAATTCGTTATTGCTAAAAATAATTATACATTTTTTTTTGTTTTATTTAAAACGAGCTTATAAAATATATCATTAAAACTATGCAAAATATAAAACTATATCTGGAATGTTTTTTTTCTTTTCTTATTTGCATTCATTTATCACTATGACGGCGGGTTGAGACTCTTGACTTGTGTTTGGGGATCGTCACTCGCGTGTTTGGCGATGAGTTGCTTCAGTAGGCTCTTGATTTCGCGTAGTTCTTTGCGGTTGTGTTCCAATTCTTTCTTCAAACTCGCGTTTTCTTCGTGAACGGTGTGCTGGAGGTCCGTGTAGATTCGATCTTGAAACTAAAGAGAAATTTTGATTTAAATGTGGAGAAATGTTTGGTTTTGTTTGCGTACATTCTCTAGCATGAATTGTAATTTGTTTTTCGTTTCTGGTTCGGGATTTTCTCTCGAAATCTCATATTTTTCCACCGATTTTTCGTGGTTCGATTCCTGTCGTTTCAATCGCTCCAGCTGTTGGCATAGGAAATTTTGTTGGTGCAACAACAAGGAAAATTGTCGAATTAAACGAATGGATAACGGCAACAGTTTGGATTTGTTGATGTTTTGAATTCTAGATTTGAGCAATAGTTGGAGTTGACCCACTTCTTTACAAATCCCCGCGTGCAAATCACGCAACAACACTAATTCGTCCCTGAACAAAACAAACAAACATCAATAATAACAACAACAAACATTTAAAATAATCACTTCTGATCGGGATCACACTCATCCTTGTATCGATTCAACGTCGAATGATCATTATGAAGAGTCTGTTGATATTTTTTCAACGCCATTTGAAGGGCAATGGCCTCGACTCGTGCCCTCTATCAAAACAAAACAAAACAAAAAATCAATCAATAAAACCCCAAAAATTCGATCCAACTCACTTCTTTTATCGGTTTACTAAAAAACTCTTGCCGGGTCAACTTCGACTGAATTTCTCCGCTCTATTCAAAGTTAATAATTAATAATTATTCAAAATATTCGCGCAACGAAATAAATTACAGAAATTATGCAAAGCAGCCGCTGCAGATCGAAATATTCATCCTCCTCTTGGAATGTGTTTGGGGAAGCGCGCGGTGAAACTTGAGGACTAAGTTGCGGCGTGACGACTAATTCTTGTGTTTTGACCGTCGTGGTCACTAAACTGCGTCTCCTGGTGTGTCCGGGGGACTCTTCGTCCGTCTGCTGGCTCTGAGTCACTTCGGCAGTCCGACTAACGACGCTCACGCTCGAACACGACGGAATTTCGAACGAAACTTGACAAGTTTCGCAACTTTGTTGTGACGCTTCGACCGAATTGACCGTCAACTGGGCTTCGCTGCGGTAAAATGGCGGTTTGTGGACGCTTTCCAAGGACAACGAAGGCAGAGAATCATCCTCGAAACTCACATTCGTGTCGTGGTCCGACACGATGAGCCGAAATTCGGGTAAATCAGTATTTATTGGTCGGAATGTATTTTTCATTAACAGATCGTCTCTTTGTGTTTCGTCGTAAACATTTTCTTCGTTCGAGGGCGCAGCACCGAGTCTCACCGGTTCCGGTCGCACCAACTGAGGAATATTTTCGTGTGACTTTGATCGATCTTGAGTTTGTGTGACTTTTACGCGACTTTCGTCCATTTGTAATAACTCGGCCGTCTCGCCATCGAGGAATCCGCTGCTGTCGGACAGCGCGCTGTGTCGATGCTCGTCCTCGCCGAGTTCTTCACCGTGAGACGGTAACTAGAAAAACAAAACAAATTTCACGATCATTTACTCGAAAAAATGTTCGAAAAATTCGATTTTGTCTCAATTTACCTCTTCCAGCTCAAAAGATTCTTTATACGTTGACAATTTCTCGTCGTTGGACACTGGCAAAGTGCACATTTGACAGGATTCGTCGCCAGTCGGAGTTTCGAGCACAGTTTGAGCGATTTCTGGCGCGATTTCTGGCGCGATTTCTGGCGCGATTTCTTGCGCGTCGAGACAAATCGAGTTTTGTCTGACGAGCAGTCGCTCTTTACTGCACCTGCGTTTGGATAAATCGGTCGATTCCTCCTTATTAGCGGTGAGTTGTTTATAAACATTCCAGAGCCCAAATTTCGATTTATTGTTACTATTGCGCGTGTCTAACTCGAGCTCCTCGTTTTCCATGACCAGTGACGTCGTCCTGCGTCTCTGCGACACGGGTTTGGCCACTTTTCGCGAGTGCACCAAACCGCCGTCGCCGTCGTCGCAAAACTCGTCTTGGCCGAGTATGAGACGACGTTTGTTGTGCGCATTTTCGCCTTGATGTTCGAGAAATTCTCTGTTTTCAGGCTCGAGGATGCTCCCGCCGGGGCTTTCGATTTGTCGTTTGGCACTTCGCAATAACGCATTTCGAAACGAGTTGGCGGCGAGCACCGAAAAGGCCACTTCGGAAAACGACGTCAGACTGCTGCTCGGCGAATTTGTTACGTTTCGATCGGCTCGAATCTTTTCGAGGATTTTCCCGACTATTCCTACGGGCCGTTGATTTTCTCTAAGAAAACCTAAAGTCGAAAGTGATAAAATAAAAATAATAAAAATAAAGGAAATAATAGAAATGATAATAAGTGCGTTTGTTTGAGGTTAGGTTTATGTGCGTTTTTATCGGAAAGAAATGCACCAGGTGTGAATGAATAATGAACACCCCATTAATTTATTAGTAAAGAGTACAGAAATAGCTGCTTGCGGGGGATAGACCGTGGATAAACGACCCAAAGCCGGAGTCATCCAACACCGAGGGTAGGAAAACCATCATAAAAATATACGTAAGCGATAAAATCGAGTAAAATCAAGTAAAATCGAGTAAAACCTAATATAAAAACTATACAAATTCAATCAGACTAAAATAGAACAAATTATTCTTTCGACGTGTCTAGTGGACACGTCGGTGTTTGACAGTTTGGTCGTTGAGTCTGAATCACTGTACCCCGAAAAGGAGGAACTCGACCAACCTGACAGACCCCTGTAGCCACAAAAACCAGAATCCAACGCTTCCAGCAGTTCTTCCTGGTGCCGTACATACTCATCCAAGTCGTTTCCTTTTACCTACAAAGAAATTATTTTAAAAAATATTCCAAAATGTAGTATGCCCATTTCACCAAATTTTCATCTAGGATTTAATGTCCGAGGTCTGGTTTTGCCGAAAACAAAACAAAAATCAATAAATTTAACGATTTATCGATCATTTATCGATTTTTTTAAAATTTCGGCGAAATCCAGGATTAAAATTCGGCGAAACTGGACATCACCCAAAATTTGAATACTTTTGAAGGGTTTAAAAATCGTTTAGGGATGCGTGCGAGGGGGTCCGAAGACGCCACATGACCCCCGAATCCGAGATTTAGCAGAATCTGTTCCGGATCTTCACGCCGGGATTCAAGAAGCGTCTCGATGCTGCTGTAATTAAACGGTAAAAACCATTTATTTATTTATTTATCTATTTATATTTTAATACCTAGATATGCTCGATGCTGATACACTAGAAATGTCGGACTGCAGCGATGTTTTTTCTTTCATCTGAAGCAAACTCGCACGCCGATCATGCACCGACGAATCGTATTGTACACACTTAATGGATGTTCGCTTTTCTAGTTTGGAATCCGTTACTCCAGCTGTAAGACGATAAACGAGGAAAAGAAAAAAAAAATAACTTTTGACGAAAACAAATGCACCATAAAACGAAATTAGTGATTAAACTGCGAGATCACGGCTAAATATAAATAGCTCCGTCGCTAAGCTAATCGGATTACACATTTTTCAGCTCCCTGATCCGTTTTAAATATTCCAAAAACAATAAATAAATATTTCAAACACAAAAGCAAAAACATTTTTAACCGTTTGTACTATGCAACGATGAAAAATGTCTGACTAAACCAAAACACGGATTTAAAAAAAAATAGAAAAAAGTGCACATAATTTCGTAAAAACTTAACTTCCCCTAGTTTTGGCAAGTTGCCATTATTCTCTTACCCTCAGCACCTAAATGGAGGGAATCCACCTCCAATTTGCTGCCTGATCGCGACACAATCCGTCCTTCGCCGGTCCTAAACTCTTCCACGGTCCTATTAAGTTAAATAAACAGACGTAATGTGTATTTAACGACAACAGACTGCGACAAAAACAAACAAACAGGTCGTAAAAACTCGTTTCGAATGGTTTTGTCACTTTGATTGGGCAATTTCGTGAAATTTTTTTCCTCAAACTCACTTGTGAAGCGAAATGGAATCAACCCATTCTTGAATAGACACGGGAGACTTTGGACAACACCTGTCTAAAGACGGGGAAAAAATACACGGAATTATGACTTAATGTGCTGAAACTCAACCTGTTGATTTTTACCACTCATTTTTTCTCTTTGAACTTCACTTGTTGCATCTTTATTCATTTTTTACACGATTTAGTTATGTCGTTTTGTCCATTTTAGCATGTTTTTTCCGAGTCCGGTTTATTCGATCTGAAACTCTGCCCTTTTTGTTTCTGGAAATTAAATGGAAAAGAAAAATTAGTCTGATTCATATCTGTAATGAGGAAATTGAGTTTTTCATCAATGGATTGTCTGATAAATAAATAGTATTTATTTATTTATTTATTTTATTTTATTTTATTTTATTTTATTTTATTTTATTTTATTTATTTATTTTGGGATTTTTCGCTTTTTGAAAGTTTCAAAACGAGGAAAAAATGGCATCGACTGATGGAATTATGTAATTTTTTTATTTTAAATTTTTTTTTATTAGGAATAGTAATTTTTTTAATCGATTGAGTAAAAAATAGAACAGAGATTTAGTTAAATGACAGTTTTGAAATCAGGTGACCTCTTTATAATGAAATTGATCGTGTTCGTGGTAAAAAGATGCGTATCGTTCGAGCTGACGTTGACAGAGCGTCAAAGTAGGTTTAAACACTTAAATTTAGTTTCATCTAGGTGATATTAAAGCACTGAGTTAATACCGATCAGCTTTAAAGGGTAAAAAAGCGGAAAAAAGTGTGAAATAAAAACACTAACCAGTCCCACATGTAAACCACTGTAGTCACATCACAAATACCCTCGAAACCAGCGCTCTTCAATTAATTTAAACCAATAAAACAA
The DNA here is from genome assembly GCA_034701245.1 of Strigamia transsilvanica. NCBI lineage: Eukaryota > Metazoa > Arthropoda > Chilopoda > Geophilomorpha > Linotaeniidae > Strigamia > Strigamia transsilvanica. The sequence continues at coordinate 1,367 of JAQIXU010000909.1, read as the reverse complement.
ATATATAACGAGTATTTATATCTTAATATATATTAAAACTCGAATATATTTATTATTATAAAAACTTTTATAAAGTTCATTTTACAAATTTAATTGTTTTTTTTCCCTAACTTTTACTTTTTCTCACTAGGTTTTAATCAGCGCAATGGCGGCCGTCATTTCAGGCATGTTGTGTTTTAAAATATAAATTAATCCTTTTTCCATAATAAACAATTACGTATTTTCAGTTCGACGTGAGATATGGAAATTACCGCTTCGTTTGGTGCGATGGAGGGTACATTTCGATCCGAAACATCCGCGACATCCACATTTTGAACGTGCAAAATTCCTCGCTGCCGCCGAACCGATTTACGCAGCCGACACAAGGACCCCCCAAATGAAATGCGATTTTGTGAGATTAAAAAAACAAACGCACAGAGAAGTAAATACACATCTAGCACAAGAAACAACAACAACTAACGTACATTATTTACAGCCAATTCCGTACGAAAAACTCATCGCTGGATTTCTGCGTGAAAACTTCGAAAAGAGCGAATTCGTAGCAATTTATCACCTCAATCAGTTATTCCAAGACGAAGTTTTGGACGCCAAACGGATATTTTTCAAACATGGATTGCATTATTACGTGCAACCAACGGAAATACTTTCATTAGCCATTAAAGTATGATTTTTAAATGAAAGAGAGGCGGATTTGTGACGAAATGTTGATTTCTTTTTGCAGGATACGAAGTTCAGTCCACTTAATCATTTTTTAAATTGTATAAAATTTGAAGCAATTGTGTTTTGCGATCATAAGAGTGATGTAGCTAAGGTGTTGGCCATTCAAAAAAAGACACCGAAACTTATTTTATTGGGTAATGAAATTTTATTTGGGGGAAATATGAAACTTTTTACGTTTAATTTTGTTTTTTAAAGGTGGAGTTTTAGAAGAAAGACTTATGAGTAAAAGTGATCTTGTTGCGTACAGTAAATTGCCGGAATTGCCTATCGCTAGAGCTCAGCTTTGCCACACGTTGAATCAAGTTGCTCAGCAAACTGTCGGCTATTTGTCGCATCACCAAACAAATTTGTCGCAAATGTTGAAGCAACATTCAGAAACTGAAATTAAAGATAAATAGTTACTGGAAATAAATTGTTATTTATATTTTGTTTGGATTTAGTAGTAAAATGATAATATTTGATGTTGTATTTGTTTGATTAGTTAGGAGAGCACAGAAGTGAGTTTTATTTTTTTAGTGACGAAAGATTGGTCTGCCATCTATCGGATTTCGTTAGAACATTACAAATTCGTAGGAATGGTCCAAGATGGCGCCAACGTAAGTTATTGTGATTTAAAACGAATTTGTTTCTTAGGTTTAATATATATG
>JAQIXU010000908.1:0-23038 GCA_034701245.1 Strigamia transsilvanica | reverse complement strand
CGCGGTTCCGGTGCAAACCGCCGCCGCCCCCGAAGGCCCCTTGGTTGCCTTGGGGTGTCGAGTTCAGAAAGAGTTCGATGTATCGGTGTTCTGGAATGAAATTGGGTGAGTTTTTTTTGGGGTTTTTGGGGTTATTTTGGGTTTTTCGTCTTACGCATGTTTGCTTTGTCTTTGCTCATAGCTTTGACTGCTTCTTCGTGGCTCCCGAATTCGACGTCTGCTTCCCCGGACGCTCTGCCGTTGTCTTCGAATATGATGTTTACGTTAACGGGATTTAACGGCCGAAAAAACTGTAAAAAAAATAAAATGAAAATCGAAATTGGTCATTTTTTGGCATTTTAGGCAGAAAAACTTAAAAAAAGTGACGAATTTCTTCATTTTTTGGCCTTTTAGGCAGGAAAAACTTTTAAAAACGTGATGAATTCGTTCATTTTTTGGACTTTCTAATAGGCAAATTTTTTTTAAATGACGAATTTGGTCACCTTTTGGCATTTTAGGCAAGCAAAAATGTAAATAATGACAAATTTGTTCATTTTTCGGCCTTTTAGGCAGGAAAAACTAAAAAAAAGTGGTGAATTTCTTCATTTTTTGGCTTTTTAGGCAGGAAAAACAAAAAAACAATGCCGAATTCCCTCATTTCTAAACGAGACAAAAACAAATTTCTTACATCGACGATGTCGGAGTCACTCGACCTGAACGGCAATCCACGCATGTGCACGCAGTGACCAGTTGTGGGCTGATAATTTCGACCAGCATTGTAGTTACTGCCTCCACGACCCATGTCGCCGCCCCCGCCACCACCGCCTCCTCCCATTCCACCTCCCAGACCCCCACCGCCAAATCGATTCCCTCCGCGGCTCGACATCATCATCCCGCCGCCTCCGCCGCCCATTCCACCTCCTCCACCACCGCCGCCACCACCTCCGCCACCCCGGCGCATTCCCCTCGAGTTATTCCCCCATCCGTCGTAGTTATCGTAATCATCATCGAAATAACCTGCAAAAATCAATTTGTAAACAAAACCACCAAAATCAAGCTCGATAAATCACCTCTGAAGCTCCTGGAACCGCGTCCCAAGCCGTATCGACCGGGCCCCGCGAACCGATCGCTTCGATCGTAGGGCGACGGGCGATTCGAGCCCAACGGACGCATTTTTGGCGGACCCATGGCCGCTCGCACTTCCTGTAAACTGCTTTTGAAGATCTCTATGTACCTGGATTGAGGTAGAAAATCGTAATTAGCATAACATTTTGATAAAATTTCATTTTTAAATGTAAATTTTAATTAGAACGACAGTAAGGTGTGCAGTATTTTTCTTTTTGTTTTAAAAATAAAATTTTTTAATTTTTAAAAGAAATAAAACGAAAAGTGCACAAAACACAGAAACGCATGCAAAATTCCATCTCTGTTGATTTTCAATTAACTAATTAATTAAAAAAATCAATCAATACTGCTCATCTCACGTTGATATCCGATGCACTTTTTCCTCGTTTTACAAAACAAAAAATTTAAATTTTTGTCAATTTTTGTCAATTTTTTGAATTTTTTTCTCTTTAAAAAAATCAAAAATAAATAAAATCTCAAAGTGGATCGATACCAGAGAAAGAATTTTTAAAAAATAAAAATAAAAATAAAAATAAAAATAAAAATAAAAATATTGAATTTGTGGATAAATATTACCACGAAGGGGTTTGACGGAGTAAATACCCCCGCCCTCACCCTTTTGTTCCTCCCACCTGTGCCCAATTTTTTCCTTGTGTTTCCCCAGGGCCTTTTCAGCTATTTCCTTTGACGCAAACTGCACATAAGCTTCCCCTGTGGTTCTCCCCTGGTAGTCCATTGGCAGCGAAATCCCATTTGGAACTATCTCCAACCCTTTAAGGACCAACCCAATAAAAAACACATCATGTTACAATTCATTCGTTGCCCAAAAAATAGAGATATAAAAAAAAAAAAAATAAATCAATTAATTAGAAAATGAGAAAATTGAACAAAACATTTGCGTTTTGGGTTTACAAACCGTAACTTCACTGTCCGATGAAATTTCATGCAATTTTTTTTATTTTTTTGCCGAAATTTTTTCATTTTTTCAGAATTTTGGATATTTTTTTTTCAATTTTTTTCAATTTTGAATTTTTTTTTTGTTGATTTTTTTTTTTTTTTTTGGTAATTGTCACCTGAGAAAAATTGTGCAATTTCCTCTTTGGAACAGCCAAACGGCAGTCCTCGGAGGCGAACACAACCGTCGTTTAGTGCATCCTGTTGATGCATTCCGCTTCGTTTAACAACCCATTCCATTTCGCTTCGTTTCGACTTGAAAACTGAAAACAAAACATCAAATCAAACATTTAAATTAAACAAAAAACTCAACAATTCACTCCAAAACGACAAAAAAACGACGAAAATATCAACAAATACAAAAATAAGCCTAATTCCCATAGACTTAACCCACAATTTCATTCCCCAATGCTAAACCAATGGGATTTAGGCTTATTTTTCATTTCCCAACACATTTTCGCAAACATTTCTGGAATGGCGGATTAAACCTTCGATATATCTGTGTCCCATGTGATCGTTATGTTTTTCCAACCCCTTTTTCATGTCGTCATCGTCTTCCATCTCGATATACGCCTCGCCACTCGGACGTCCTTCCCGCGACAACGTCATGTGGATTCCATTCACGCCGTCCTTGATTTTACAATCGGCTGACAAAACAACAACAAATTTCATTAAAATTCGATTAAATTTCATTAAATTATTCCTTTGTTTAATCACCGGAAAAGAAAGTGGCGACTTCTTCCTGCGTGGCCGACCAGGGCAGCCCGCGCACTCGCAAAACGAACCCTTCGTCTTCGTCTCCGGACATTTCCGACTTGACCTCGGGAATCAGTTTGACTGCGGCTAGAACGAACGAAAACGGATAAGGAAAATGGAAGAAACGTGGCACTAGGCAGCAATCGAATCCAATGCTATGGCAACGGATAAATACGCGCAAAATAATGCGCAAACTTGCTCGTTCTTGCGTTCTGGCGATTCGTTTTATGATATCGTCATCGCGATTCGATTGAATTGGGAGTTTTTCGTGGCGAAAAAACACGATTTTCACTTACTTGGTGTAAACAAAGAAAACGGCGGCTTGCTTGTCCCAAGTTCGGGCTGCGTCGAGTGCTGCGATTGGTCCGTTTGGTCCGTTTGGTCGCGACTCGTAATTGTTTGAAATTTGTCCATTTTTTTATTTTTTTATTATTTTTTCGAAAGAAAAATTCATGCGTTGTTTTTAAAATGATCGTGACGATGACGTTATTCACGCGCCAATGAGGGAATGAACACGAAGTCGGACGAGGGATAATTATTTATGGTTTAATGTTTGGCTACGCGATGGCGCTGTAAGTGACGCTATTTCCGGTCAACCCCGCAATTTATAGAAGCCATTTTCGAGACTTGGTGCCGAGTGATTTTTAATTTGTTTTTTTTCTTCCCACATTCGACTTATTTATGCAGTTATTAGCAACTTTTGTAAACGGGGATAGAATCTGGTTGAATTAATTTGCACGTGAAAACGTTTGTCAGTGAACACAGAGCCGCGGAAACAATGAGCTTCCTGTTGTGAGTAATTTCGCACTAATTAAACCACGAAACGATTTAATTCAATTTAATTTGTTTATTTGAATGAAATTAATTTGAATGAAATGATGAATTTCTTTATGCAATAATTGAAATGATGTGGTTTTTTTTTTTTTAAATATTGCGGAGTTTGTTTTTTTGAATTTTTTTGGTTTTCAGCGGAAGTCGTTCGTCGAAAACATTTAAACCGAAGAAAAATATCCCCGAAGGAACACATCAGTATGATTTGATGAAACATGCGGCGGTTACGTTGGGAAGTGGTAATTTGAGGCTAGCTGTCATGTTACCTGAAGGAGAGGATTTAAACGAGTGGGTTGCAGTGAATAGTGAGTTTTGCATTTCGACAAAGTGGCCATTTTGTTTTTTTGGTTTAAATTTTGTTTAAATTTTGGTTTTTTTGTTTAAATTTTGTTTTTTTTTGTTTAAATTTTGTTTTTTTTTGTTTAAATTTTGGTTTTTTTTGTTTAAATTTTGTTTTTTTGTTTAAATTTTGGTTTTTTTTGTTTAAATTTTGTTTTTTTTGTTTAAATTTTGTTTAAATCTTGTTTAAATTTTAGTTTTTTTGTTTAAATTTTAGTTTTTTTGTTTAAATTTTAGTTTTTTTGTTTAAATTTTAGATTTTTGTTTAAATTTTAGTTTTTTTGTTTAAATTTTGTTTAAATTTTGTTTAAATTTTGTTTAAATTTAGTTTATTTTTGTTTGTTTTTTTAGCTGTCGATTTTTTCAATCAAATTAATATGTTGTACGGGACAATCACGGAGTTTTGCACCGAGGAGAGTTGCCCGATTATGGCCGCAGGTCCGAAATACGAGTATCATTGGGCGGATGGTCAGACTGTGAAGAAACCAATCAAATGTTCAGCGCCGAAATATATCGACTACCTCATGACTTGGGTTCAAGATCAGCTTGATGATGAGACGCTTTTTCCATCCAAAATTGGTAAATTAAACAGGTTTAGATTGATTTTGTTGGATTTTGTTGAAGTTAATTTTTGGTACTGTATTTTTATTTTTTTTTTATTTTTGTTTTATTTATTTTATTCTAGGAGTTCCTTTTCCAAAAAATTTCCTGTCTATTGCTAAGACAATCTTGAAACGTTTATTCCGTGTTTATGCTCACATTTATCATCAACATTTTCCGGAAGTAGTTCAACTTGGAGAAGAAGCTCATTTGAATACGTCGTTTAAACATTTCATATTTTTCGTTCAGGTGTTGTACATCTAATCAAAAAATAGACGTTTAAAACTACACTTCGACTAAAATTTTGGTTTTAAAACGAACAATTTGATTGCAAATTTGATTTTAAACCGATAATTTGATTGCAATTTGATTTTAAGACGACAATTTGATTGGAAATTTGGTTTTAAAACGATAATTTTATCAAACTTTGAAAACTTGGTTATAAAACGGCAATTTGATTGCAAATTTGATTTTAAAACGATAATTTAATCAAACATTGCGTTTCAAAACGACAATTTGATTGAAAATATAAAATTGATATTTCTAGGAATTCAATTTGATCGAACGTCGCGAATTGGCCCCGCTTCAAGAACTGATTGAGAAACTAACCAGCAAAGATGCCAGTCGATGATCGAATTTCAGGAAGTTTACATTTCAAAAGAAAACAACAACAACAAAAAAAAAAAAGAAGAAAAATCGTTTGTGCCTCAACAAAATGAAGTTGCCTTTCTTTCTTTCTTTCTTTCTTTGGGTTTTATTTGACATTTGTTTTACTAGTATTACTTTTATTAGGTGAAAGAAGTGAGCGACGAATAGGAATTTAATCATATTTTGCTACTTGCGATGAATTTTTAACGAGAGAAAAATATCATCCATCACCTTTTCCTTATTCAATTTGATTTTTTAAATTAATTTATCATCATTTCTTTTACTGTTGTTCGCACTTTCTCTCTACGTGTTGTGCAGACATTTTGATATTTTACGCCGAAACGCCTGCCTTAACCGTTGACTAATTATGAATATCAAAAAATAGCGATTTAATATTGTTACGTTACGAAATATGCTAATTTTTATGTAAAGCAATAGCGATTGATTCGTTTTCGATGACAAAATGCAATTGAAAACACAAAATCGGGCGCTTTTTTCACATTTTAACAAGTGCCTCGGCCGAATTTGTGCTTTTATCGATTAATTTTCACTTGTTGGAACCGAAGCAAATAGTTCGACGATAGTCCGCTAGGGGTGGGTTTTAAGGTTCAAATCGTTCCGAGATGAGAAATTAATGCTATACTTTGTAACCGTAAATACCGGAAAGAGCAAATCAATATATAAATAACTATAATATTATATATTATTTATTATTATTATTACAAAAACAAAATAAATGAATTATCGTTTTCTACGTTTAAAAAATTCAATTTATTTCGTTCGAGTTTGGTGGAATTACACGTTTTTTTTGGATTTTTAGATGGAACCGGGCGCGGTCGAGCCCATTCGTTGCGGATCTTGAGACGGGTAATGAATGGTTGGTTTGACGGATGTCGGCATTAGTGGGTTGGCGACGGCTTGGAGGAGAACTTGAGGCAGTTGTTGGCCCAGGAGGCTCTGGGTGAGTAAGGAGCCCGGTGGACGTAGGGGTGGTGGGCCGGATGGTAGCACGCCCGGTGGACCCATGAAACTCGGGAGGTTCGGTGGGTGGATGCCGGTGGGTGTTAATCCGAGTGATAGTGCAGAGACGAGCGAGGCTGGTTGGTTCAAGTTGAAGTAGTTGTTGGTTAGTTCTTCGGATGGTGGTGGCAGAGCTGATTTTTGGAGGGAAAATTAATTGGTTATTATTATTATTCGAACAATTCGTGGAATTTAGCAATTTTTGGATTGAAAAAATGATGGAATTTAGCAATTGGGATTGAAAAATCGTTTAATTTATAAATTGGTATTGAAAAATGATGAAATTTATCAATTTTTGTATTGAAAAATGATGAAATTTATCAATTGGTATTGAAAACTGATGAAATTTATCAATTTTTGTATTGAAAAATGATGAAATTTATCAATTTTTGTATTGAAAAATCATGAAATTTATCAATTTTTGTATTGAAAAATCATGAAATTCATCAATTTTTACTGAGCAAAATCATGAAATTTACCAATCATTCAATAGAAAAAACCAGAAAATCTCCAATCCCATCCACACTTTCTCAATCCTTTTCAACTTACTAGGCAACCCAGGCACAGGATCCAACTTCTTCCCTCCGTCACCCTCTTTCCCCATCACACTCGGCGCCCCAATCTTCGCCTGCGACCGCCCCCACTTAATATTCAATCGCCGACCACCAATTATCAGCTTATTAAACGCCCCTTCGGCCGCCGCTTCCGCCGCCATCCGGGTCGTAAACTGTATAAAAGCGCACTGCTGACGACTCACCACCGTCACCGAACGAATCTCCCCAAACTGGTAAAAAAAATCCCTAAAAAAAAAACAAAATCAATCAATCAATCAACAAATCAATCAAAAATCTCCAAATTACCGTAATTCCTGTTCCGCAATTTTGTCGCCCAAATTGCCCGCGTACAACGTCGTTATGGTCTTGTCTTCTGGCGGCTCCAAGTGCGGCATGGCGGCGGCGCGACGCAACAATTTATCCGCTACCGGATCATTTATACCGTAATAACGATCCTTAATGTTCTGATCGGCCAACGGGTCGTCGGGATCCGTGGGTTTCTCGTGCCTGTAACCGTTTTAGAAAAAACCCCCCAACTTCCGATTAGTTTTTGCGCATAATTCAACGATCATACCGTCACGGATTCGATGCCTTACCGGTAGGGACATTCTTCCCCACGCTTACATTCACCTTTCACCCAGAAGCTGCAAATGTGAGGCCGATTCCTCTTGTAATAGGGCGTTGTTCGGGCTAGTTTGAGTAATAAATCACTCGTGGCTGGTGATTTCCCTATCAGGGCGGTTGGGTCATTGTTTGCCAACTGGAAAATCAAAAAGATTCGTTAGTTTTCGTGGTTTTAGTCGGATTTTTCCGTTTTTTTCGACCTCTCGTTCCATGTTTTGGGTGTAATATTCTTTGTTTACGTCGGATTTCGGCATGTCTTCGTTGAATGTTAAGGCGGTGTCACGTACTTGGATGGGAAGACCTAGAAAATGTTTTAAAATAAATTAGAAATTGTTTTTTTGGGTTTTTTTTTGTTGAATTACCGTATTCGAGGTCCAACAAACATGTCTGACAAACGTTTTTCAGTTTGCAACAAGTTTGGCAAATTTCGGTCTTTTTGAAACGCATTCTGGCGCCCGGACACCAACGGAATACGGTGAACGGTCTCGAACAGATTTTACATTCTTTTCCGTATTTTTCCTTTGTCTGGAGACGGGAAATAAATTTGAAAAAATTTGAATTTTTCCGTCCTAATGTCGACTTACCATGCGCACGTAGGGATTGTCGCCCAAACAAGTTTGACACAATATCGGGAATTCCTAACAAAGAAATAATTTTTATTTAGTTTTATTTAATCGTTGGGGTAAATCGAAATCAAACTTACGGCATCTTCCCAATTTTGACGGTTGTAAGTGTTGGCTGATTTCGATGTCGCCATTTTGAAGTTTCCTTTATCAATGAGAAACAACTGCAAGTGGGAAACGTACGAATAGTTTTCGATGTTTGCCGCTAGGTGCCACTCGCTAAATGGTGCCCATTCGAATCGGATAACGGCAGAGAAAAGATGAACTATCGAGTAAAATTTGCATTTATTTATTGTGTCATTTGCTGTTTTCCTTTCGCTTACTGCGAGAAATTAACGAAAATGAGATTTACATCGCCGAAACTGACGGAAGAGGAGACGGAAAGCAACTTTTTACCGTCCGTATTGAGGTGTGACGCTTGTACGGCCGTCGTGCATCAGGTGACACGAAATAACACAAAAATGACGCGATTGACGTGAAAAAATTTGTTTTTTTAATTTATAGGTCACAAATGCGTTTGCCGAGAGAGAAAAACGCACCAAGGACAAGGTTTTACTCGAGTCGGATGTGCTGGATACTTTGGAAAATGTTTGCGACGACGCGTTTGACTCGTGCGTCGAGTTTCGTCTGAAAAATTCTCAAAATTCTCAAAATTTGAAGGAAAAAAAATAATTTTTGTTGTTTTTATTGTAGATATGGTCTGAAGGAAGTTTCCGGAGTACACAGATTGAGTGGGCCGGGTTTGGACAGCGAATCGCAGCCAGGAATGGTCCAAGCGGGAGGGAAATGGCCGCGAAGGTTCCGCCATTTAATTTGAAATTTGTTTTTGTTTAAACGAATTTGGTTGTAGGATACGCGATTTATGTCTCGTCGGAGTGGACGAAATCGGCGAAATGGAGATTTATCGCGCTTTTAAAGCAAATTCCGACCTCAAGCGACTTTTTTGCCGCAAAGATTGCGCGCAAGATGAAGCAAAAAGCGAATTGTAGTCGATACATTTCTCACAATTTCTTAATTTAACCGTTTTTATTTAAAAATTTAAAAATTGTACATTAACAAGCCGACATTAATAAAACAATGTTGTCAATAAATATTTATTTGGAGATATTTGTTTAGGGTCTGGGATCGGCTTTGAAAACCCTCGTAAAAATGGAGCGCGACCGGTGCGCCAACCGTAAACCGGACGAGACGCAGCCGTCGAACGTCGACTGCACAAATCCGTCGCCCGCCAAAATGAGCAGTGGTTTCTCCTTCAAAACGATATACCCTGGCATTTCTTTATACGGCTTTAGGACCTATTTAAACGAAAAGAATGAAAAATACAAAGAAAAAGCAAATTTCAATCGTTACTTGTGAGTATTGCCATTTTTGGCACTTGACGTGCGACGGCGTCGGCAAATCCGGGAGGAATTCCGGGACTCGTTCCATAATCATTTTCAGAACGACATCCGTATCTTCCGCGATGTATTTCGTGCCGAATGATTTGCTCGTGTGGATCACAATGGCGGTCGGAGCGTCGTCAGCTAAAATTAAAGCAAATCAATAAATGATTTGTTATTTGATTTGATTTATTTGAGACCTAAATTTCTTTTGCGGTTTTCGATGGAAATAAAACGCAGGGTTCTGTCTTTGACGAATGCGCCGTTGTAGTTCTTTTTCAGGGGGACCGGGTAATCGAAAAACAAACCAACGGCGAATCTCGTCGAATAATGCACATTTTCGAGGTTTTCTTCAATTTCCTTCGATTCTCCTGACGAAAAATTCGTTTTGATTAATTTTTGTTCTTTCGTTTGTTTGTTTTGATTTTGTACGGATGATTTCGCGAATGCTGCCGGTGAATTGGAGTATTTCGGGAATGGGAATCGTTACTAGCACCGTGTCGAAATGATCGACTTCGCCGTTTCCGAGGGTGACGCGCCATTGAGGTTTGTCCGGATCGTCGGTAACCAAATCCACCGCTCGGACGTCGTGCTCAAACTTCACATCCGCATCTGTAAACGAAATTAATGATCGAAGAAAAATTGATTTTCATCAGTTTTAATTACCCGATTTATTGAAGAAATATTTGACAATTGCCCCAACACCTTTTGGTGCAACGTAATGCTTGAGCGCCGGCCTTCGCACTTTGAATCCGCGGATCAAATTCGTTATTGGAACCAATTTTAATAAATCCTCCGCTTGAAGATCCTCGTAGAAACTGATAAAAATAAATTGTTGCAATTTTTTGCATTAAAATGTTTTTATTTTTTTTAATTTTTTTATTTTCTACGTCTTGTGAACTTCGTTGTAGTGTCTAGTTGTCGTGATGTATTGCATTCCTAAATCCGCTATGCAGTCGGGTCGGTTTGGGTTTCTCGTTGTGCTCATTCTGCCGCCTAAAAGACGAGAAAAATGTAAAAATCTTTGAAAATTATTTATTTTTTCTTTTTTTTATACCCATTCCTCGTGCACGTTCATATACGACTATTTTATGCTTGTTTTGGTACATCGGTCGTATGGTGTAGGCAGTTATGGCACTCGTGAGTCCGCTTCCGATCAGTAAAACTTTGGACATTTTTTTTTTTTATTGTTTTCTTTATTTTCTTTAATTTTTATTTATTATTTATCTCGAGTTTAATGCGAAATGGTTGGCAGGAACAAAATTCTGCCGTAATTGCATATTAAATTCGGGGGGTTGTTAGTTCCTTCGGTTAAATTGAGCTGTCGTGGAGGCAAATTTAAAAACAATTGTTTGTACGAATTTTAAACTAAATGAAGGAATCCATCTTGAATAGTGGGCGATATTTATTGCGTGTATTCGAAAAAATCGCTCGGTATCCGATTTTTTTTTTAAATTTTATTTTTATTTTTATACATCATTTTTTTTTTTTATATAAGTAAATTGTTTGATTTTATCGCCGACAGATACAGTTATCAAAAACCAAATTGATACCGCTGTTTACATTTCGTTTAACGACACGCGAGAGTTGCGGATCTTCTCGCCAGAGTTCGTAAACCAAAGAGGTGGAGAAACGAGAAACGAACAAACGAAACCGAAAATTACCATTTTAAAAACCCAATCAACCCCAAAATCCAATCCAACCACAACATAAATCCAAATCTAAAAAATAAAAACGAGATAACCTAAAAAAAAAAACCATCAACGACGCAAAACCTTCGAAAAATACTTACATAACCGCTCCGTCCACCACACCAGGTTTTATAAATCCATTCTCCTTTTTTTGCCGAGTTGGTCTGCTGTTGTTATAGTTCGTAGGTAAATTATTAATCGCATCTGCTTTGCCCCGACCCGTGAATAACTAATTCGGAAGCCGTACCGCTTAATATGATTACAACAGAAAACGTATATTTATTGCAACGATGTAAATCACTCGTCTATTTACAACTATCAGCCAAAACTAAAATTTCTCGTTTGATTTTCATTGCAGAAAAGCCAAAGAATTTGCGCAATTTAACTCCAGCTGGCCCGAACTTTTGTTTTATAATTTTGAAATGTTTTGCTGGGGCAACACGGTCAATGGTGAACTGGGACTCGGAGGAATTGAAGAGGAACACGTCCTGACGCCTCGTGAATTGCATTTTAGTAAAGCGAGAGAAGTCTCGCGAGGTAATCGACAAATAATTGCGAAAAATTTGCGAAAAATTTGCGAAAATTGATTAAATTTTTTGTTTTTCGTTGCAGTTGCTTGTGGAGAGAACCACACGGTGTTTTTGACGGTCGATGGACGTGTTTACACGTGTGGGAGTAACGATATGAATCAATTGGGACACGTCAAGTCGAGGAAACGTCCCGGTAGTGATTTGTTGTTGGCGTTTTGGTCGAGATTTTGTTGATGGTTTTATTTGGTTTTTGTTTTAGAGCAAATTGACGTCCTTGCGGCGCATGTTGTGCGATTGGTGGCGTGCGGATTGCATCATACGTTGGTGGTTAATGAGTGGGGGCAGATATTTAGTTGGGGGAATGAAGCGTTTGGTCAGCTCGGGAATCCAGGAATGGCTAAAGAGTTCACTGCCACTCCGAGGTGAATTTGGGTGTGATGGAGTTCGATTGTTTTGGGTTTAATTACTCGCGGAATTTTCATTTTGTTCGGATTTTGTCATTCAATCATCTAAATTCATTAAAATTTGCGTTGAAAACAGTTTTTTTACACGCGAAATTTCTATTTTATTCGGATTTATTCATTCAATTATCTAAATCCGTTAAATTTTGCGTGAAAAACACACTTTTACACGGGAATTTTTCATTTTATTTGCATTTTCTCCGAATTTGATAAATTTCTCATGAGAATACTTCAGTGAATTTATTTGATATTTTCAGAGTAATTCGTCCACTAGCAACAAAACGTGTCATCCAAGTTGCGTGCGGTTCAAATCATTCATTGGCTCTGACTGACGGTTAAAAAATCCCCCCAAAAAACTAAAAAAACGAATTAAAATTAAAATCAACATTTAATTTTTCAGTTGGTCAATTATACGCGTGGGGAAGCAATAATTGCGGTCAGCTCGGACTGGGAGTGCGAGGAAAAGACGAAGCCACGCCGAGTTTAATCAAATCGTTGGAAGGAGTTCCGTTGGCGCAGATTGCGTGCGGAAGTGAACACAGCATCGCGTTGTCCAAGTCCGGCGCTGTATTTTCGTGGGGCAAAAACACTTTCGGGCAACTGGGACTCAACGACGAGACGAATCGCGAATACCCGACACTTTTACGAACATTGCGCAGTCATAAAATCAAATACATCAGCTGTGGGGAAGATCACACGGTGACGTTGACTAAAGAAGGCGGCGTATTCACGTTCGGGGCCGGCATGTACGGGCAGTTGGGGCACAACACGACCGCCAATGAGATTTTTCCGCGGAAAGTGATTGAATTAATGGGCAGCATTGTCACGCAAATTGCCTGTGGAAGGTAGAAATTGAGTGGCGTGCTTTTTGTGTGCTGTCAGTTGTGTTTTGTGTGAAAAGTGCATTTGTTTTTTTAAAAAGGTTTTAATGAGATCAATTTTGGTCAAAATGTCAGATTTTAGTCAAAAAATGTCCAATTTTGGTTAAAAAAAGATTAAATTTGGTTAAAAAAGATTAAATTTGGTTAAAAAAGATTAAATTTGGTTAAAAAAGATTAAATTTGGTCAAAAAATGTCCAATTTTGGTTAAAAAAGATTAAATTTGGTCAAAAAATGTCTAATTTTGGTCAAAAAATGTCTAATTTTGGTCAAAAAATGTCTAATTTTGGTCAAAAAATATCTAATTTTGGTCAAAAAATGTCTAATTTTGGTCAAAAAATGTCTAATTTTGGTCAAAAAGGTCATATTTTGCTCCAAAAATGTCTAACTTTGGTCTAAAACGATTAAATTTGGTCAAAGAATGTCAAATTTGGCCTAAAAAGTTTGCTTTTAAATGTAAAAAGTTAATTTTTACTTGGCCAAGACTCATTCCATATCTTTTTAGGCGACACACATTGGCGTACGTGGCCAGTCGAGGACGCATTTATTCGTTCGGACTCGGCGGTAGCGGCCAGTTGGGAATAAACTCGCAACGGAACTGCCTGACACCAATGGCAGTATTTGGTCCTTGGGTTTCCTCAGGTTCCGTACCCATGGAAACGAACGACACCGAAAGTACGATCAACGCGTCCAAACATTTTGTACTTTATAGGATTTTCAGTGGCGGTGACCAGTGTTTTGTACGGGTCACTTACCAACAGGTGCGGCAAGAAAAAAGATTTTTATTTTTAATTTTATTTTTAATTTTATTTTGTTTAAATTAATAGGACGACACTCCGTCGGACGATTATAGGATTATTCCTTCGTGGCTTCAAGTGTTGGTTTTAACGAACGAAAAAGCAAAGGAATTTGTTCGTGTTGGTGCAGTGCAAACTGTATCTCAGGATATGATGAGGTTTAATTCTAGTTTATCTTGTTATTTCCTGTAATATTCATTTTTTCTTTGTTATTATCGGTTTTTCCGTTATTTTTTTTGAGTGTTTCATTATTTTTTCATGCTTTTTCGTTATTTTTTAGGTATTTTTGCTTTTTTCACTTTGATTGCTTCGTTTTTTCTTTTTTTTTGCGCTTTTCCTTTGGTTTATTCTTTTCCCGCTTTTTCTCCTCGTTTTCTCTTGTTTATTTTGTTAATTCTTGTTATTTTCCGTTTATTTCCTCTTTTTCCACGTTATTTTTCGTTTATTTCTCGTTATTTTCCGTTTATTTCCTGTTTTTCCACGTTATTTTTCGTTTATTTCTCGTTATTTTCCGTTTATTTCCTGTTTTTCCACGTTATTTTTTGTTTGTTTCGTGTTTTTCTCGTTATTTTTCGTTTATTTCGTATTTTTCCTTCGTTATTTTCCGTTTAAATCCTGTTTTTCCTCGTTATTTTCCGTTTGTTTTCTGTTTTTCCTGATTTTGCAATCAAAATGTTGATTATTTTTAAAATTTCTGTTTTTAGTTACATCGAAAGTGCGTTCACGTTCCCCGCTTGTATAAACGCGTCGTTTTTGTTGAAAAACGACGAACATTACGGCTGCAGTCGGAGTAATCCCGGAATAGATATTGCAGAAGTTCGAAAATTTTTTCACAAAATCGGACGGGTTCAAAATGACGTCATTTCCGAACTGGTAAAACTTAAAAATTTAATTTTTTTAAAAGAATCTGTCTAATCTTTTTTCTTAATAAAAATTAGATTAAAAATTGTATGGAAAAGGATCTGGTTACCGGTTTGCATCCGTCGCCACCAGATGTCGAAGCGCTGCGCTTGTATATCGTCCTTCCCGAATGCCATTTTTTCCATAATTTTGCAAATTACGACGGTCTTATCTGTTCGTTTGGTCATGCTCTTCTTTCACTTCAAATTGAAGCGAGTAAAGTGGTGGATATCTGGTGGGGACACATGGGCCTGTCATATTTACTCAACATGCTTCAAGTAGAATCATTTAGAAATAGAAAAAAAAATGGAAAAAATAAAACCAACTAAATTTAATTATTATTTTCAGATTTATAAATCCTGTATAGTGAATATTTTAAATTTACCCGATTCGAAAAGTGAAGTCGAAGTAAGTCAGTAAAAAGAAGCTTTTTTTTGAGTTTTTTGAATTTTTTTGATATTTTTTTGAATTTTTTTGGGATTTTTGTTAAATTGTCTGAATTTTTTTGAATCTTTTGAATTTTTTTGAGTTTTTTGAATTTTTTTGAGTATTTTCGATGTTTTTTGCAGATGTTTACGCGGAATCGAGGTCTGGAAGTGTCGTTACGAGTGTTAGAGAAAGTTAACCAAGTCCGTCGCATTTTTTCACAAGGTTTAACCAATCCTTAACGGTTTTTTTAACGTTTCTTTTAGGTGAATAAGGAAAATGCTCATCCAGTCCCGTACGAGAATTTTTACATACCGGAAATAACTCAAAAAATCGACGTCCGGCTCGATTATCTCCATTGGTTGCAATACGACAAAGTTAGTTTCGCAATTAAATGCGAATGATTATTTATTCATTTAATTTTTTTTGTTTGAAATTAATTAATTTAATTTTGTTTATTTTTTTTTCATAAATATGACTGCCACTTTGATATTAAAACCCATTGATGTCAGTTACCTCCTAACCGTTTGGTAAAACGTGCTTTTAACGTCCAGATTGGAAAATTAATCCAATTTTTTTCAATTATTTCCAGAATCCACGATTATTTTTTTGTAATTATTCTTTTGTATTTGATGCCAGAGCTAAATCATTGTTGTTGCAAACCGATGCCGACTTACAAATGCAGGTAAATATACGAAATAAATGGATTTTTTGCCGAAAAAATGGATTTTTTTGCCGAAAAAAATGCTTTTTTGTCAAAAAATGATTTTTTTTTTTACCGAAAAAATGTTTTTTTGGCTGAAAAAAATGCTCTTTTTTTGTCGAAAAATGCTTTTTTGTCAAAAAAATGCTGTTTTTGCCACAAAAATTCGTTTTTGAGCTATTTTGCATACTGCGCCATTGTTTTTCTAATTTTTCTTTGAATTCAACCCCTAGAACGCCGTAGACGAAGCATACAGGCGAAATTTAACGAGTTTATTTATGCCAATTGATCCGACCAATCCGTTCCTACTGTTATTCGTCACCAGGGAAAATATAGTCCAAGACACTGTGATGCAATTGACCAAATATGGTAGCGCCGATTTTAAAAAACCGCTCAAAGTAAAAAAATTAATGAAAATAAAATGATTTATTGTGAAATAATTGTTATTTTCGTTTCGGCAGGTGATATTTTGTGGGGAGGAAGCGGTCGATGCAGGTGGCGTCAGGAAAGAGTTTTTCCTCTTGTTATTGAAGGAAATTGTCGATCCTAAATACGGAATGTTTATCGAATACGAAACGAGGAATATTTGGTTTAATGATCAGGTAAAAGGAAAAATTTATTTATTTTTGTTTTATTTATTGATTTTTTGTTTGTTTAGGGTTTTGAAGAGGATATTATGTTTCATTTGATCGGCATTATATGCGGTTTAGCTATTTACAATGGGACGATTATTCACTTGCCATTTCCATTGTCTTTGTATAAAAAATTACTTAAAGAGTAATTGGGATTTGTTTTGTGGAAATTTTGTGTGGTTTGTTGATTTTTTTTGTTTTGTTTTAGGCCAATAAAAATAGAAGATTTGAAAGATTTGCAGCCTGCGCTTGTAAAGTAGGAATGTGAAAAAAGTTCGAGATCGATTTGTTCGAATTTGTTCTACTTTTTAGGAGTTTTCAGGAGTTGTTAAGGCACGAAGAAGATGATGTGGAAGAGGTTTACATGTTGAATTTTGAAGTGAGGAAATGGAACAAATTGTTTTTTTAAAAAAAGGGGTTTGTGCATTAAAAAGACGATGAAAGTCCTTTTTGAAAGGAAAAAAGATGCATTTTTCGACATATTTAATCAAATTAATGAGTTATTCGACTATTTTAACCGGGAAAAAATGCATTTTTGGATCTTTTTACAGAAAAAAAATGCATTTTTGGATTTTTTTTACACAAAAAATATGCATTTTGGACCATTTTTTACTGAAAAAAATGCATTCTTGCACTATTTTTACTGAAAAAATACATTTTTGGATCATTTTTACTGAAACAAAATGCATTTTAGACCATTTTTACTGAAAAAATGCATTGTAGATCATTTTTACTGAAAAAAAAAATGCATTTTTGGACCGTGTTAATTGAAAATAGTCAATTTTATGCGATGGATTTAATAGTGGTTCATAAATGCAGAAACAAGATTTATTTTTGGTCCTATTTAACCAGAAAAATGCATTTTTGGATCTTTTGTACAGAAAATAATTGTTTTTGGACCATCTTAACTGAAAATAGTTAATTTCACACTGGAAAATTAAATTAAGTTGATAAATGTACGATTTCATGTGCAAATTGTACGATTATTTGTTCATTTTTTGTCTTTCAGATCACTAGGGAATCTTTCGGCCAACCAGTGACAACGGAACTAAAAGCGGGCGGTGCACACATCCCCGTGTCTAAAGAGAACAAAGAGGAATACGTCAATCTGTACGTGGATTTCATTATGAACAAATCGGTGGAACGTCAATTTACGGCCTTCAACGACGGCTTCCACAAAGTGTGCGGTGGCCGCGTCCTAGTTTTATTCCACGCTCACGAGCTCATGGCCATGGTGATCGGCAACGAGAATTACAATTGGCAAGAACTTGAGGAGGTTCGAATCGACGCGCTCGAATTCAAACGGAAAGTTAAAAGTGATGACATTTCATTACTTTTAGGGCTCGGAGTACAAAGGAGATTATCACAAAGACCATCCGACCATTAGGATATTCTGGAAAGCGTTTCACAAATTGACCTTAGAGGATAAGAAGAAATTTCTCTTGTTCTTGACCGGAAGCGATCGAATTCCAATTTCAGGAATGAAGAGTATTAAAGTAAGCTTTAGCATGTTTTAGTGATTTTAGTGTTTTTTGACAAAAGTATGCAGTTTTTGTGTAAATGAGCCATTTCTGCATCTAAAAAGTACAATTTTGCACTATAAAGTGCCTTTTTTTGGTGATCGGTTCTAAGCACTTATTCATACTGCGTATTGTCGCAGTATGAATAAGCAATGTGGTGTGTTCCAGCTGGACGATTCATTCTTAGCGTGCAGTGTTCAGTAATGACTACCAAGTTAATTCATTCAACACTTGTTTGCCATATGCACGGTCTGAATTTGCTGTACAGCATTCAGCAATTCTGTGTGCAGATATTGGCAATAAAAAGATTCTTTTCATTTTTAATTCGTGCCATATTTGGTGTCGCGCTTATTCATACAGCGAATATGAATAAGCGCGACGTCATGCTTATCCATATCGCGCTTGGAATGGGGACTCCTTTTTTATGGAAAAAGTGCTTTTTTTATGGAAAAGTGCCTTTTTTCATGTAAAATGAGCCTTTTTTTCATGTAAAATTAGCCTTTTTCATGCAAAATGAGCCTTTTTTCATGTAAAATGAGCCTTTTTTTCATGTAAAATGAGCCTTTTTTTCATGTAAAATGAGCCTTTTTTTCATGTAAAATGAGCCTTTTTAATGTAAAAAGGCTCATTTTACATGCAAAAAGGTATGTTTTACATGTAAAATGTGTTTTTACAATATTTTTAATGAAAAAAGTAAAATTTTGCAATCGAAAATGGATTTTTCGTGTAAAAAGTGTATGTTGTCTCGCTTGTTGCATGAAAAATATCCAATTCCATTTCAGATTTATATTCAATCGACGGGTGGCGGTGAAGAATTCCTCCCAGTCGCACACACGTGCTTCAACCTCCTCGATTTACCCCGCTACACCACCGAAGAACAACTACGAGGCAAATTACTGCAAGCAATCGAACACACGCAAGGATTCGCACTGGTTTAAAACCCAAAACAATTTTTAACTCAAAAAATCGTCGTCGTCCGTGTGCAGTCGAAAAAAAAAGGGGAAGGGGAATTTTAAAGCAGTGCCTTCAATCTTTTCGTTTTCACGCCCGATTCGTTGACTCATTCAATTGATTATTAATGCCACACAAACCTGATTACAAACGATACCACTGATATTAAAATTTGTGCGCTAAGTAATCATTAATTATCAATTGCAATTAATCAATTATTTTTATACCTAAAAAACCAACAAAAATCATGTATAATTATTACCGAGGTTACTGTAAAACATTTTAAAGAATGGAAGAAATAAAAACACGTGCTTTGTTGCATCTCTATGGCGATAATTTGTTTTAATTTCGTTTGTTTGTGCGTTTTTGTTTTCGATCATTTCACGTCAGCCATGTCCGATTCTCCATTACCAATTTCATGTAAATTTCTAGTTTGAATATCTGATCAATTGAAGCAATTTATTGTCTACTCATGGAAAGAAATGGTGGGGATTAACTACTCAGTATCTCAACACATGGGTCTCGTGAAAGAAATAAGGGCTCTGAAGAAGCTGCTCGTGTTTATTCGCAATTTTATCTCTAAATCGGTGTCGGGTTTGCTCTTCGCTCTCCATTCTGCACTCGCCAGATTTTTCTATCGAGTCGTTCGTGTGGAAAATAGTTTTTCCAGATGTTTTTTAATTTCGCTTTTTGAGACACTCGCGCCTGAAAAATGCATCGGTTCACGAAGCCCCGAATATTCTTGTCAAGAAATGTTACGCATTTCGCCCGCACAAGATGGCGATGAGGTGAAATTTTATTGTTTGTTTTTTTTTGTGTTTTTTGGTTTAATTTTTTGGTTTTTTTTTTTTTTTTATTCAGGCGGAAATACCGGAGTTTTGTGATTTTGTTGTGATAGAGGCGAGTGAAAAATCGTCGTCCGTTACGCCAGTTTCATCGCCACGGATGAGCAATGTCGATGAAAATGGAAATTTGATTTGTTTAATTTCGCCTCCATCATGCGTAAATACGTTGAACGAAAGCGCGCTGTCACCTTTGAGCTACGGTAGTTGGACTCAAGGCAACGATAGTCCCATTGAAATTATTAATTTTGTTTAACTTTTATTTTTTATTTGTGATGGAAAATAAATTCTTTTCGTGTATTGTACGCAGAAATAAACGATGTAAAGAAAATAAATCAAATTTGCCGCAGTCGGAGCTCGGTCAACTCATTGGTTTACGTCGGTTTATCGAAAAGGAGAAACGGAAACAATTTTAATAAACAGAAATAAAACAAATTCCTCAAAACCCGCGCATCGAATCATAAATCCCACGCAAAAATTTACATACGACCACCAAATAGCTACACAAAAACGCTAAAAGAATAAAGAAACGAGTGACATTTCAACGCACTTCCGCCAGCACGTCATTCCACCCATTACGAGTGACGACACCATCGAAAACACAACATTTGATCGATCGGGCAACGGGGCAACACGACCAATTGCATGTATGTATGTACTCGCATCGTAGGTGCATATAGAAAAACATAGGAACCATATTTAACAACCTAACCCCACCTACAAATGACCGACGTACGGAGGAGACACCCCGAAAGCGAGCGAGGAAACGAACGTAGCAACGAACAGGTGAAAAAAAACAAAAACATTTCCGTTTAAAAAACCAAAATAATTAAAAACAAAAATCAAAGAAAAACGAGAAAAAAAACGCTTTTCTTTACGTTTTCCTCGAAAACCAAGCGCGCAATTTGTCAAAAAAGCAACCTGCGACTCGGGAAAAGCGATAAATTGAAATAGTTGCGTAAATTCGTGTAAATTCGTGTAAATTGTTGACGATTTTGTTGTGTTTTCGTTTGACTAGCTGTCGGATATTCCGGAAGATCGAAGCGAACGTGAAGATAAAGAGGAAACGAACCGAGGGGATGGCGCCGTCGACTCGGAGGATGACAAGCTTCCCGAGGATAAATTTATTGAGGAAATGTCTGAGCAAATTCCTCAAGGAACCGATAAAACGGCTGAAGTTTTGGACCAGGCGTTGGCTGGCTTTTCGCAGCGGTATTTTCAAATTCGATGGATGAGATCGTTTTGGTGGAGATTTGTTTGTTTGTTTGTTTGTTTGTTTTTAGGTGGAAGAATTGGATTATTCGGGGAATTTTCACTTGGATTATGATACTTATATTCGGTGTCATCATTTGGTGCGGACCTTTGGCTCTCATGTTCACAGTTCGGTTTTATTTTGGGATTTTTGGGATTTTTTTGGTTTTTTTTGATTTTTGTTTTTAATTTTTGTTTTTTTTTTGTTTTTTTTTGTTTTTTTTTCAAGGCGCTTTTGGTACAGGTGAAATGCTTTTCGGAGATAATCAATATTGGATATGCAGTTTATAAAATTCACGGTTTGCCCTGGTTTCGGTCTTTGTCGTGGTATTTTCTGCTCACATCCAATTATTTCTTTTATGGAGAAAGTATGGTGGACTACTTTGGTGTCCTCTTCCACAAGACGGTTGGTATTTGAATTTTCATTTAGATTCATTGATATTTTTTGAATTTTTTCTGTATTTTTTTTTATTATTTTAATAATTTTTTTAATTTTTATTTAATTTTTTGAGTTTTTATTCAATTTTTTGAGATTTTATTCAATTTTTATTCAATTTTTTGGGTTTTTATTTAATTTTTGAATTTATATTCAATTTTTTGAATTTGTATTCAATTTTTTGAATTTATATTCAATTTTTTGAATTTTTATTCAATTTTATGAATTTTTATTCAATTTTATGCATTTTTCTTCAATTTTTTTAATTTTTCTATTTATTTTTTACTTACTTGTTTTGAATTTATTGAATTTTGTTTTGAATTTATTGAATTTTGTTTTGAATTTAATGAATTTTGTTTTGAATTTAATAAATTTTGTTTTGAATTTATTGAATTTTTTTGAATGTTTTGAATTTTATTGAAATTTTTACTCATTTTTTTAAAATTCTTATTGAATCTTTTTTAAATTTTCGAGTTATTTTAAGTTTTTATTGAACTTTAATTGAACCTTAATTGAACTTGCATTGAATTTCAATTTTTTTTTAATTTTTGTCAAATTTCTAGGACTTCCTTATTCCCTTGGTAACCTATCATCGGTTCATCTCCTTTTGCATGTACATAATTGGCTTCGTCTGGTTTGTGTTAAGCCTCGTCAAGAAATATTACTTGAAACAATTTTCATTGGTAAAAAAAATAACACTAAAAAATAATTTTGGTAATTTATCCTAATTCTTATTCATTTCAATTTCAAAGTTTGCTTGGACTCATGTGACACTTTTGATAATTGTGAGCCAATCGTACCTCCTCATACAAAACATGTTCGAAGGATTAGTCTGGTGAGCATTCAACATTAATTCAATTTAATTTAATTTAATTTAATTTAAATTTAATCGTTTGCAGGTTTATTGTTCCCGTTTCCATGATTGTGTGCAACGATGTTATGGCTTATATGTGTGGATTTTTCTTCGGTAAAACACCCCTGATAAAGTTATCGCCTAAAAAGACGTGGGAAGGATTTATCGGAGGAGGAATATTCACCGTTATATTTGGATTGATTGTAAATTTGTCGACCGATTTTTTTTTTGCACGATTTACGTATTTTTCTTGCCGTCTTTTCCAGAGGGAATTGAAATTGGTGTGTGAATAGTGCAATAACGTTGATTTGTTTGTTTATTTTCGAGGCATCGTGGTTTTTATGTCGATTTCCATATTTCGTCTGCCCGATACAATACTCCGAAGCCATAGATCGGCTAACCATGGACTGCGAACCTGGACCGCTTTTCCAACCGACCGAGTACAATCTTCCAACGTTTCTTCAAACTTTCTTTTCAATGGTACGAAATTAATGCAAAAATATTGAAAAATATTGAAAAATATCGAAAAATATCGAAAAAAGTCGAAAGATATTGAAAAACATCGAAAAAACATTGAAAAATATTGAAAATATTGAAAAATATCGAAAAATATTGAAAAATATTACAAAATATTGAAAAATTAATTAATTTTTGTTTAATTCTAGCTCGGGTTATCGAAGACTTTTGTGATCTATCCGTTTATGCTGCACTCTCTTTCCATGTCCGTCTTCAGT
>JAQIXU010000907.1:0-23121 GCA_034701245.1 Strigamia transsilvanica | reverse complement strand
TTATTATTTATTTACTTCTATTACAACAGGATTCTGACAAACATCAGTTTCGTGTGATCATTTTGCCCTGAATACATGTAACAAACTATAACAAGTTTCTGGAAAAAGTTTCAAGAATTCAATGAATTTAACACAGCACTACGTATACATACCGTATCGGGTTATAATCTAGAACAACATCGATTTTAAATAGATGAAATATAGAATTGAGTGCAAATTTTTCAGATAAAACAGTGAGAAAAATCACAGCCGATGGAAAAGACAAATTTTTACAAAAACAAAAATCAAACCCAATTGCTTACGAGACAAATAAATGACAAAACAAAACAAAAAAAACCTACACTTTTCAGAAAAGGTGACATAAGGGAATAATCAATTTGTGACCAAACAATGGGCCTCTTATGGAGACTTGACCTCTTAACCCTTCCTGAGATGAACTATAGATGAATTTACATTTCCACAGTTGAAAAATCCACGGAAAAGATATATAAGTGTGTTCGTATATCTTTATAACTTGATTTTTATTAGTTCATAAAAATTCTGAAATCTGAATAATCAATTTAATTTTAAAAAAAAAAAAACAAAAACATGAAAAAAGAACTGGACATTTCTTAGGGAGTGGAAAACGAAGCATTGTCAACGCCCCAGTGCTTGCTCGCCGGCTTGGGCGCCGAATGTAGATTTTCCGTCGATTTGACAGCTTTGACATCGATTTCTTCATATTCGTGATTCGTCGGCGACGTTTGCGTGCTTTTGCCCACTATTCGCGGCTCGCTTTCGTTCTCGCTTTTGAAATTGGGCGCGTCTTCCAACGGGACGACACTCGTGTCGTACGAGTGCACCATTCCATTGCCGCCGCCTCCCTGCTGGTCGATCGGACTGTATTGGTTCTTATTCGTCGCGAAATCGTTGTAGATGCTGGTCGACTTGGGTCTGGGGATTCTGGTGAGCGTGAAATCTTCGAGTCCGAGACTCAGATGCGAGATGTCGTTCAAATCGAAGCTTTTGTACGGCTTCGATCTGCAATATTTGCACGCGACCAGAATGACGGCGAGCGTCAAGAGGAACACGCACGCCGAGCCGAGCGCCACGTAGATCACGAATTCGATGTCCGTGTGCTTGCTGCTCAAAGTCACTTCCGGCGGCTGGTGGTAGGCGTTGTCCCCGACCGAATTCACCACGTTCAGCAAGTAGGTCTCGTCGCTGATGCGGAATTTGTTGCTGGAATTCGTGGTCGACTCGAGATTGCTGAAGAACTGCGCCAACTGGCCCTCCGACTCGGGACTCACGCTCACGTTCAGGAGGAACGAGTTGGTGCAGTTGATGGCGTTCAGAGTGACCTGGTGGTCGGGAATTCCGGCTTTGGACAGGATTTTCTCGTGGATTTGTTTCTTGAAGTCTTCGAATTTGTGCTCCATCTCGGTGCAATTGCCCGTGAACTGCAACATGAACCATTTCTTGGTCGCCGCCCGCGGTTTCTTCGTAGTCGTCTCGGGTTCCGCGGAAAACGTCCCGCTGGGCAGCGAACTGGACGACGTCATGGACGCAGTTTCGTGCAGTGGAGTGGCGTCGACGTCGCTGAAGCGTTCGGTGCTGTTTCGCGTCGACGGGCTCGTTCCGTTGGCGGAAACCGATTCGGAAACCGATTCGGGCACCGACGTGACGTTCGATTCTATTTCCGTGTTGTTGTTTTCGGTGCTCGCGTTCGTGGAGGGGTCAGTGCTGTTGTTATCGACCACTTGGAACGATGTGGTGGTGCCGTTTTCGTTCCCCTCGGTGCTGTTGATGGGGGCGTCTGGAGTGGACACGTTTTGACCATCGGTCGGCACGATTAAAGTCGCGTTCGGCGTGTCTGTTACGTTGGGTGACGGATCTGCTGGTGTAGAGTCCAGTTCGGGTTGGAAAGTGGAATTTGTGGCGTTGTGTTGCCACGATGTCAGTTCGTGGTCAGATCGGTTGGTAATTTGAGGAGTGGTTAGCTCGGGAGGAGTGGACGGTGAGGTTGACCACAAGGGGAAATCTGTTGCAGATGTGTTGGTTGAAGTGGACTGTTGGCTCGGAGGGAGTGGAGGCAAATTGGTCGCAGCAGCTTGTTTTGCAATGGTCAGAGTTGACGTTGAGAATTGGGGGTCGTGTGTCGAGTGGACAGTGGACGTCGGTTGTTGATTACTGGATTGCGGCTCGGTGGATGAAGCATTTTCAAGTGTTGAGTTGATGAGTGTTTCAACGCTCGTCGTGTTGTCTATGCCTGGAGAATTTAATTGAAAAATTGAAAAATTGAAAAATTGAAAAAATTGAGAAATTGAAAAATCGAAAAAATTGAAAAATTGAAAAATTGAAAAATTGAAAAAATTGAAAAATTGAAAAAATTGAAAAATTGAGAAATTCAAAAATTCAAAAATTCAAAAATTCAAAAATTCAAAAAATTCAAAAATTCAGAAATTCAAAAATTGAAAAATTGAGAAATTGAGAAATTACGAAATTACAAACCTTGAGCTGTGATTTTGAAATTAGAAGAGATGAAAAACGTGATGAGGAAAATGGATAGATTAGTTGTGAACTTCATTTCGCTCCTTTAATTCAGCGCTCGTTTAATTTTGAAGCAGTTCATCTGCGAAATAGGAATTGTTTCGGTTAAGTTGTGTGCTCGAGGTATCTATCATAAAGCATGCCTAATCAAACTGGTCAATTGACTTTCAAAGTGCATTTGCTTCGCTACTCGTATTACCATCCTGGATGATGGGAGTATATTATAAAATATTTCCGTTTTATTCCCAGAAATATCTATGACGCGATATTGACGTCGGTGCTTCGAGTAAATAAAAATTTGAGTATGTGCAACCTAACACGAACGGCATACTATAAAAATGGCTAAAAGAAAGGTTACGCTCTAAATATTTAATAGGCCTGGAAATATTTTTCCCGATCAATTAAGGCAAACCGCCAAATTTTTTAAAAAAACAACATTTTTTTATTAATAATTATTTCTGTTGTGTAATTCGTGTATTAAGTTAATGATCTCAATTTACTATGGTTCCCACGCGAACATTCTGATAATTTAATCGATAAATGATGAAAATCTCTTGCAGAAATGTCCAATACGAAAAGAAATTGAAATCTAACTTCTTTTGATGACATTTGAGAGCACAAATACCAGAGGAAAACCTTCAAAACTCACATAAAAGATTTTTTCCCAGGGGCTTCGTGTAAGGGACAAAAGTCGCTAGTATTTCCTGTATCGTTTAATAATTCAATATTAGAATGAATTATTGATTGTAATACGAGCAATATCGATCATCTAACCATTAAAACCCGCACTAAACACGAAACATCCAATATTCTACTACTCGTAATATCCAATAAAATAAAAATCAGAAACATTTTTCATTTTTTGAAATATTTCATTGCAAATTTCAACACACCTTGTTTTCAACGAGTTATCTCTTTGCTTAACACTACTTCAATCTCCCGTTGCTAGGCGACCCCCGCATCTGTGGTTGCTAGGGCATTACCGCTCCAAAGGGGCAACCACCCGAATCAAAATCTTTTTTTCCCCGATTTCAGAAACATCTAGAAATCATCGACACAGGTGCACACCCATTTCCCAACATACATTCTCGTCTTTTAGCTTAAAAATGTAAATTATGCGGCCACACCCACGCATGTGCAATAAACCGTTCTTTTGTGGTTACCAACACCTGCCTTTCCCCGCGTAATGTAAAGTCAATATTTCCGCGATTACGGCGCTACATCTCGTCGAAAATGTGTGGGAATTCGAACAAAATGTTGCGAGGAAAAACGAGCTATTAGTCAGCAGAAAGCGCGAACAAACGGCGCAAATCCAACGCTTGAAGCTGACGGATGTGTTTGCCCTCTCCGGGGTGTCTTGGTAGCCAGATAAAAAGGGTTTTATCATCTTTAGGCTCTTGGAACTGAGTGTAATCGAAGAAAAAAATCCAAGTGCCTCTTTACGCTTGGATTTGAGTGGTTTTTTTTTTTTGGTTGTCATGTCAAAGCTCAAAGAGTTTACAGTTACACGCAGACGGATTTTCATTTCAATAGGTTTTTTCCATTTAAAGGCAGTGCAATTACAGCTCTTTTACATCATCTTAAAGTTATTTGAGACGATGGGTTCGTGTTACGCTCGCAAATTAAATACTTAGCAAAAAGGATTGTTATTGGAACTGTTATTGGAATGAGTCATAGGTCCTGTATTGGCTTTCTAATGTATAGAGTGACTTGACATTCATATTGAAGAATTTACATTTTTTTGTGTAAATAATTTATTATTTTTTTGGGGAAATATAATTCGACATTATAGTCATTCTGTGATGATTGTTGTATGAAAAAACTGTTATTCTTCTGTCAATATGCCAAGAGAAATTTCTCTTGTAGTCATGGCTACCAAACAACAGTCATCCAAACATAGAATTTTCGATTTATTTCTAGTGGAAGAAGAGTTACAGTTGGTTGCTATTGCTACATTATTCTAATTTTGAGGATGGTTCTTTAGTTGTGGGTTTGTATTTTTGTTTTTTTTTTGGTTTTTTTGAGATTTGGTTGTTTGGGCTTTCGGCTTTTCTGCAATACGTGCGCCGACGCTCATCGTTTTCTGGTAAAATGTAGGAATTGTAAATCAAAAGAATTAGGATGACTTACCAAACTGAAAAGTTAATCCAGTGGATAGTGGATGATTTGTTGTTGGTCGATTCATTCGGTTCGAGTGTCTGGACTCGTTTGCGTTTGAGCAAAGCGCAGCAATGCTACTGCAACGTTTCTGCCTTTATGTGCTTCCTCTTCATGTGCTCAATCGATCTTCTGCTGCTAGAATGACATCATGTGTGACGTCATGCTTTTCGGCTTAACCTGATCGAGTTTTGAGAGTAGAAAATTATAAGTAAAAAATTAATTAAGCGTGTTATTATGTGTTTTATTGGACAATTATTTTTTTAAAAATATGTTTAATTACTGGTACATTTTTATTTTTAATACCAAGTCTATATACTATACAAATATTATGTTATGTTATTGAATACGCCATTTTGTTGTGTTATTGGATTACATATTTATTTAGTTTTTTTTAAAATAAAGTATAGAAAGTTATTTAATGTTATTGAATTATTTGAAAAACTAAAAAGAAAAACAGTTGAATGTTTTGATTCTAAAATATTTAAGCAATCCGAGGAATTTTTTTGAGTCGGAATAACTTTGCAGAGTTTTTCAAACAAAAAAATGGAATAAACAACAATCAAAAACATGGAAATTAAATTTAAACCTTTTATGGCAGTTTGTCACATCTTTTCAAATTTATTCTTTTAATATTAAGCGCCGTAACAATAGTTTCAACATTTTATCACTGGAACATTCAAACCCAAACGGCGGTTAATTTAATTTCTTTTGACGCGTAAACATGAAATGTATTCATACGGAAAACCGTTTTTGTCGAAATTATGATGATTTTAAGGGAGCGATTTAATGATTTCTATCTGCCGTTTTCAACGTAATTTTCACATTCCATGACGTCACAACCAAACCCAAGATCACGACAAATCGACAAATTTTAAAATCCCATCGTTAGATGGCGTTTTACACAATAATCATGGCGGTGCGGAATTTGAAGTTTTGAATTGTGATCACTTCGACATCGACCAAACAAAACAACGAAATAATCCCACAAAAAAAAATTTGAAATGGCGACAACAACAACAACGCGATTCAGGACGCTTCGTAAAAAACTAGACCAGTTAGGATTCAAGCAACCCCTGAGCACAGAATCCGTGTGTTTGGTCGAAAAACTACTTGCCGAAGTCGAGAAATTAAAATCGCATCGATCGCCCGTCAAATCAAGACCCGCAGCGGCAAGTACAAAAATAGTCGCAATTAGTTACGCATTTCATTGATTCTTCCAATCCCTTTTCAGGCGAATATCGGAAATCGTTTAGATGCATTCACTTCGCAAATTAAGCAATTAACGCACGAGAATAACCAGTTGCATCAAAACTTGATCAAGCAGAGCGAAGCGGCTGACGCGATGAATCAAGGTGCAAATGATGCGAGAAAAACACGCAGGGAAATTCATTTTAACGTTTTATTGTCATCCATTTGGATTATTTCAGAGCTCAGGAATAAAACACGGAAACTCGAGCATGAAAATTGCGATTTGCGCTTCATAAACTCGCAGTACATGTACAAAATGAGAGAATTGGAGCAGGAAAATCATTGCAGGAACGAAAGGATTTTACAATTACAAGAAAAGCAGGCGCAGGCGATTATCCAAATTCGCGGGCAAGGTAAAAAAAAATCATTTTCGATTGATATTGATCGATTTTATTCGATTTTATTCGATTTTTCAGGCTCGAAGAGACGCGACTGCGCTTTCCGGCGTCAGAAAATGGACATAACAAACTCGTTGCCGTCTTCCACGCACGTTGAGACGCCAGCGTACGTTCACGTTGACGATCCCTACGTCGCCGATATGCTCCAAGTGGCCGACAAACGCATCACTCAACTGAGAAAGGAATTAGCCGACCTGCAATCTGTTGTGGAGGATTTAAAATACACGAATGAGAATTTACATCAACAGTTAGCCGTAAGAGACAACGAAATTGACCGGCTCAGTCAGCATTTCACTAGAAACGAAGCGCTGACCACGTGCGTGGATGAAATGATGTCGCGAACGTCGTACGATAAGGAGTTGCAGTCGTGTCGAGACAAGGTTCGGAATTCGGACGCAATTCGATGTTTTTATGATTTTTTAATGATTTTTGTTTAATTTGTAGATTGCTAAAATGGAGGATGAATTAGAGAGTTCGCAACTGCAACTGTGTAACGCATTGAAACAGAAAGATATATCTGATAATTGTGTTAAACAGTTGACTAATCGCAATAAAAACTTGGAACAGGAGGTGCATCAGTTTAAAAATATCACGGACAGGATCCAAGACGACAAAGAGAAAATGCTTCGGACGTCTGTTTGTGAGATTGGACAGTCTGCCGTGAGTTTGCGATCGGTTTTGGTTGATTTTTTTATTTTTTGTTTTTTAATTTTGTCACGAATTTTGTTGTACAGTTGAATTAAATTTTAGGGGAAATTGAAAAAAAGTTTAAGAGATCTTGATAGCTTGCATAACGAGTTGTGCAATGTGCGAAAAGTAAGAATTAAAAGCGATTTAAATCGGATTTTTGATTTTTTTTCAACATTTTTAACATTTTTATTCTCATTTTTTAATATATTTTCTTTAAATTTGTGATTTTTTTTTTCTTAGGATAACGCGACTCTGAAATGCGATAAAGAGAAACTCGAAGGAATCATCGAAGCGAGGGAAGAGGAGATTGATCGTTCGGAGAACGAAAGAACGCTTTTAAACGACAAACTTGCCAAACTAAATTCAATAAGTAAATTTGATTGATTTTTTTTAAAAATCAAATTAATTTTTTTTTTTTCAAAGAATTGCAGCTCGAATCTGAAGTGTCATCACTCAAACAGTCGTTGGATTGCAAATGCGCGTGCAAATGTGGCAAAAAACCATATTTTGCACGATTTGATGCGAATTTAGACGAAATTCAACGGGTTTACGGTAAAGCCGAGTGCTCTCAACGAAATGATTTTCTACGTTTTGCAACCGATATTCACCCTCAAGCGCCCATCGTGAGAGAACATAAAGCACCCGCGCATAAATCCAGACACAAAGTGAATTCGTGCGGGTCTAAATCGTTGCCACCGACGGTTGCGTTCGGGAGAAGAGCCATAACGCCTCCACCGAGGCTTCAGAACACGAAATGTAAAAACGTGAGGTTCAGTCGTTCGCCTTCGCCTAGTGAAGAACGGATTCATCATCAGCCGTGTCAGACGCACGACGGAGGAACGAAAGACATGCAAAGTGCTTTGCAGATTAAAGCGTTGGTGGAAGAACGAGATTATTATCAAAGGTGTTTCGAATCGTTGAGGAATCGAGGCGAAGGAGTTTCTTCGCCGCCGACTAGAGACACTGTAATTGATTTTTATTATTTTGGATGATTTCTTTTCGACTTTAAATGATATTTAGTTTTATTTTTGATGCTTTTTAAAAAAATTATTTTGATGATTTTTTTAAAATTGTTTTCATGATTTTTTTTATTTTTTATTTTATTTTATTTTTTGATGATTTTTTTAAAATTGTTTTCATGATTTTTTTTATTTTTTATTTTATTTTATTTTTTGATGATTTTTATTGATTTTTTTTCGGTTTTGAAGTTTTTTTTCGGCTTTTAAGGATTTATTTCCGGTTTTTAATGTTATTTCCGGTTTTTAATGTTTTTTTCTCGATTTTTGATGGAATTTATTGTTTTTGATGGATTTTTTTTTCATTTTTGATGATCTTTTTTCAATTTTTATGATTTTTTCCGATTTTTGATGATTTTTTTCGATTTTTTTTTATAGAAATTGGAAAGCACTTTAGCAGGGAATATAAAAGAATTGATCAAAGAGCGGGACGAATTGAAGAAACATCTGAGCAAAATGGAAGAGCAAAACGTTGAATTCGAGTCTTTTTTGAAGGAACTGAAGGCCGAAAAGGATCAAATCCAAAAACAGTTCAGGGAAACCGAGAAAGAAAGACGGCGGTTGGAGCAAGAGGTTTCCGTTGGCAAATCAGCAGCCGAAAGGTCATTGAGCCGCCGATTGGAACGAGAAAACGAAGTTGTTAGTCAGGACCTACAAAGCGTAATCGTGGAAAGAGACACATTGAGGGACAAACTCAAATTGGCCACAGAAACTCAAATTCAGGAGCGACGACGGTTGGAGAAACAAATTTCCTGTTTCCAGAACAAACTCAGAGAAGTAATTTGCATTAAATCCACAAAAAAATCCATTTTAAACTTTTAATTAATATTTTCTACAGAAAGAAAACCAATTTATCGACATTTGCGCACAATCGAACGCATACAAGACACAAATGACTCAACTAGAAGAACAGTTACAATTTCGGGACCACGAGCTCGCCGAAGCCAACGACGAACGCGTCCAGCAGAGATTTTCAATCGCCGAACTCAGGTAATTCACCTAACAATTCAATACTAAACGATAAAAAAGAATATTTTTCAAATCGCAGGAAAAATGTCGAGAAATTTCAACACAACCTCGACGAAACCGAACACAAATTGCGTCTGAAGGAAGCGAGCGGCATAGAAAAATACGCCAAAAACATGGAAGATGAAATCAGTGAGTTTTTCTTTTATTTTAATTAATAATAATAATGATGATTTTAGAAATATTTTTTGTTTGCAGTGAAATTACGAATGATGCACAGAGAATACACGTGCGAAATGGACGGTCTGAGACGCACCGTCACGGCCATCGACAGGGAAAAGGACCAACTGCAAATGGAAGCTGACGCGCGCACCGAGAAAATCGCCACGCTCGAAGAAAAACTCAAACGAGCGGAAAGATGCGTCAACGACTTGAAAATTACTTGCAACACGCTCGAAGTGAATCTCGAGTGAGTTTTTCGCGCAAATCCAATCAACTATTTCATTAATTTAATTAATTTATTTAATTAGTCGGCAAAGAGACGACATCGGACACCGCGATAAAGAAATCAGGAACCTGCGAAGAGAGTTGGAAATGTTCGAGAAGGAAAACCAACAACTAACGTACAATCAAAACAGTTTGGCGAGTCGAGGTCACGCGTTGCAGGAGGATCTCGCGACGATGGCGCGAGAGAACCAACGACTGCACGCGGATTTAGACGCGTGCACGACGGAGAAACAGGAGCTCAAGCTTCAAATCCAGACGTACGTTGCCGAAGTCACCAAATTCGAGGAACTGCTCTGCGAAAAGGACCAAGAACGGATGGATATTTTGGAACAGTTTCAGAACATCACGATGGAAGCGAATTCGCTGGAGACGCAGAACAATCACTTGGAGTCGGAGACCGCGACCATTCGCGTCGAATTGCACGCGAAGAACGTCGAAGTTCAGCATTTGCAGACCGTTCTCGGCGGGCTGCAGCAGGAAATCGAACAAGTGAGAGTTTGACGAATTAAAATCGAAAAATGGAAATTTAAAACTAAAAAATTTCTTTCGCAGTACATCAACGCGCAGCAGTCGATGGAGATCGAGTTGTCGCAGATGAAACGAAACGTCGCGGCGTTAAGCGGCGAATGCGAACGATTCAAACTCGAGAAGGAAAGCATTCAGGATGATTTAACGACCGTCAGACATCTGTACACGCAAATCGAGCTCGACAAGGAAAAGCTCGTCGAACAACTCGCGAAAAAGGAAACCGAATGCGACAGGGTATTTGCGTGATTAACGTCGAATTTTTTATTCGTGATTTAAGTTCGGTTTGGTCGTGTTTGCGGCGTAGCTGGAGCAAGAACTTGCGGACATTCAAAACCAGTTGGACGGAGTGCAAGGCGACGCGCAACAGAGCAGAATTAAAACGATGGAATTGGAAAACGTGTTGTCGAATAACCGGCGCAAGGAATTCGAAGCGGAGTTGTCGTATAAAGACATGACGACGGAGTTGCGCTTGGCGCAGGAACAGTTCAGCGATTGCGAACAACGATTGTATAAATTAAATATTTAAATTATGTATATCGATTACAATTTGTTTATCTTTTTATCAGGGCTCAGAGTAACTGCGAAACGATGCAATTGCGGACGTCGTTGGCCGAAATGAAGGTCGAAGTGGAGCGAATGCAGCGCCAATTAACGAACGAAAAATTCGAAAAGTAAAAATTTGTTTTTAATTTACTAAATATTGTTTGGTGAGGAAATTAGTTTTTGATTTACAGGGAACGCGCGTGCCAAGAACTGCGCAGGTTACAAGCGGTTCACTACAAGGACAGAACGAGAATTGACGACACCACGGAGTGTCGAACACGCAGTCCCGAAATGACCTCGTTTTACGACTTGTACGAAAATTCCCTCGAATTAATTAATTAATTAATTAAATGAATCGAACGATCGATCTTTCAGAGAAGCTTATCACAACAGACTGAGAAGCGGACTCGAAGAAGCGGCGGCGATAAGCAACAAAACGGATTTGGCCGCTCGTAACGAATCGGCGATTCGATCGGACGACTCTAAAGGCGATTCGCTTCATAGGTCCACGACTAGACTTAGCAACTACCCGTGGAGACGTTCGCTGTCCTCCGAAACGGACAAATTAACATCGACTCCCATGAACGGCGACGCAGTCAGAACGAAATCGACGAGCTTCCAATTAACGTCTAATACTAATTTTAAAAAGTAAGGGCCCTTGAAATAAGCTTTTTCGAGCTCACGGGGCCCAAAATGACGGAGATTTTGTTAAATCGATTTTTATTGGTTTCAGCATCGATGAAAATTTGAGTTTATCTCGGGCCGCCACCGACGTGAGCCGAAGACGACAAATTAATTCATCGAACGTGCCAATCATAATACCAGATCCGATCGATAAATTCCCAAACTAAACGGACAAAAGTTTATTTTTTAATATTCTAGATGAGCGAGAACGATGGTTTTAAATGCGAATAGTGTGTGTTGAACGCGCAGTGTCGGTGCGTGGTTAAATTATATTTACATTCCAATGTTTTCAAGCGTTTTTATTCAATAAACGAAGTTTGTTTTGTAAGCAGGGACTATTATCCATTCTTGCCAACAATGACGTAGTGACGTGCTGGCGCGTAGCAACCATATAGAACAAATTCATTCTGACTTGGCCATTTCGTTTTCGAAGACTTGACCGTCATGATATTCGTTTTGTTTACACGGACATCGCAAAATTAGAATGTCATTTTGATCTGGGGAGAAATAGTTTGCATTTTGTTTTTCACGAGCTTCGAATTGTGCGTTTATGGG
Source organism: Strigamia transsilvanica (assembly GCA_034701245.1). Lineage (NCBI taxonomy): Eukaryota > Metazoa > Arthropoda > Chilopoda > Geophilomorpha > Linotaeniidae > Strigamia > Strigamia transsilvanica. The sequence goes on along the minus strand of JAQIXU010000907.1, from coordinate 11,297 downwards.
ATTTAGAATGGGCCGTAAAACGAGTTTCAAAATTTGAGGCCGGAATACCCGAAACAAATGTCTGGAAATGAATCATTCGGCGCAGAAATTACAAGACGACATACGACAGGTAAGAAAAAACCACGAAAAAACGCGAAAAAAACGAATATTTGTATTAAATAAGGGAAAAAAATTTATTTCTGCAGTTTAAGAGTGCAAATTCAGGACTTCGTTTAGAAATACAACAGTTAAAACGAACGGTGGAAACGTTAGAACAAGAACGGCAAGAAAGCCGGGGCCAGAGGGAACATTTGCAAGAGGAATTGTCCTGCGTGCAGACAATGTGCAACAGTTTGAAAATAGCTAACTCCAACCTTTGTCAACATTTGGAAACAAAGGACGAAGAAGTTGCTGAGGTACGGACGTGTTAAAACGACTAAAACGAGCGGAATTTAATGATTTTTGATCGTTTTTTAAAGATCCAGGCCGATAAACGCGATCTTTTGTGCAAATTGGATTACTTGTGTAATCAATGGCAACTGGAAAGATCCCGAATTAAAGATTTAAAGGAGCGACTCGGACATCGCCATCAACAACACTCGGTCTCTCAAGCGTGCATCCAGGAACTGGCGTGCGGGCTAAAAGCTGCTCAGAAACACCTGACAGTCGCTCAGAAAAAATTGTGCGATATTTTAATATTTTTAATATTTGTAATATTTCAAATTTGATTGAATTTCGTGTGAATTAGAGACAAAATATGCGAAACTTTACAAACCCTGAACAAACACAAGTCGCAAGAGCTCGTGCCGTGCAACTCGGACGAAAGGGTCATCCAATGCGAGCAAAAATGGTCCCAGCCAGGGATGGACCAATCCGCTTATCTGTTCGGGTATTTACAGTCAAATTTGGTTGAAAAAATGTTCATTTTTTGGTTTTGTTTTTTTTTTTAAATTTAGTGACGATCCGTTTATGCAGCAGATCGAAGTTTTAATGTCGATGTTGTCCAAGTTTGCTAATACTTGCCAGCCGTCCGTCACGCCACCCCCGGCAAAGAATAGCTTGAAAAGTTTAAAAAAGATGGCAATTAAGGATAAGTAAGCGGCGATAAATGCGGTGTCGATTAGCTGAGCAAAATTTGATTTCTAGAGACGAAAATTCGCTGTTTGCGGGAGATTTCGCTTCCGTCGTTAAAAGTTCGTCGGCCGTGATTCAAAGAAATTTGTCGCAGGTGCCCAGCGCTTCGGACCTCGGAAGTTACATTTCCAATGAAAACCTTTCATCGTAAATAAAACAATTTATAATTTTATCAATTTACTTATTTTTTTTTATTTTTTTTTTTAGTGAAGCAATTTCCGAAGTTCTGGAAAAAAGATTGTCCACGTCGAAATCAGCCGCAGCATTGACTTGATTTTGTGCCAATTTAATTCGTGTATAAATTAAAAGGAAAAAAAATGATGTGATTAACGTGAACGAGGTTTTCTAATTTTGTTTATTAAAAAGGTGGAGTGAGATAGCAGCGATTGACTCGTCCCGTAATTTGTCACCATGGTTACAGGCTCTGTTGTGGGAGTATCGAACGATAAATACATAACGATTGACATCGATCGAGGTAGAAAAGCGGGTCTGGCGTGCAAATTTGGGTAAATGTAAGCGCGTGAAGGGCAGGTAAAATTGACCGGGTTGATCGATATCGCGAGTGTGTACGTTGGAGGACCCTGGTCGCTCGGTTACGTTCCACGCCCACTCCATTGATAAGTTTTGCAAAGTGGAATTTTGTAATAATTAATTAACAAATATTACTTTTTATTATCTAGTGGTGAGTGGTTTGACAATTTGTTTTTGACAAACGTGCGATTATGTTTGGTAACATTTTTTTCAATATCGAGTAGAAAAATTAACATTCAAGTAGGAAATCGTTTTTAAAAATGGTTAAAATCCTACGTCGATTTTACACAAAAACAACAACAATAACATATTCACAAAAATTTCGCAAATTCAATTAAATTAAATTAAATTTTTTAAAAAAATGTTCAACAAATAGAAAATTGGATAAACACAAAGTTAAATATCCACTTTTCCTATTCATTTCGCAACAAAAAAATCAAAAAAATCAAAATAATCCGTTTATTTTGAACGAAAATAAGCGGCGCGAACAAAAATTCACATTTCTACACAAACGCACGATTATTCACACAGTCACCGACGCTTTAATCTCCTTATTGACCACATAGAAGCGATGTTTATTGCCGAAACAACCCCACATGACCGCAATGTTCTCTATGACGATATTAAAAGGGATCGTGCAGAGCGCGCCGACCACGCACAACACAAACTTAACCAGCCCCAACCGATACAAACTAAACGACTTAATCACCCCGAAAATGTACATGTAAATATTCACAGCCCCGACGAAACAGCAGAGAAAGTCCACCACTTGCCAGCAGGGGATCGGGAAAAAGGCGGCGAGGAAGCCGTTGGACGTGGTGAGCGGGATCGTGACCCACGAGTAGAGCGACACGCACAGAAAGAACTTGATGCGCATCGGGATGAGCGGACTGTGCACGACGAGGAAAATGCCCTGCATCCAACGCTTGCGTTGCTGGATGAAGTCCCAGAGCGTGAATGGCGACTTCTCCCACATCTCGCCCTCGATGAAGTTGAATTCGTAGCCCTCGCGGAACGCCACCATGCTGAAGAAGCAGTCCTCGGCCACCGAGCCGTCCAGGCCGTGGTCGAAGGACACTTTGCGCTCGGCGCCCGCCTGCGTCACCACGTACGAGCCCTTCCAGCTGAAGAGCGGCTTGTGGAACATGTTGAACTGGAAGCGGATCTTGCCCATGTCGTCCGCGACCCGGAAGCTGTCCGCCAGAGTGGTCACCCAGTTGATGACGTTCTCGTTGGCGTACGTGATGAGGCCCTGGCCGAACTGGTAGCGGCCGTCGAGCACGAAGTTGAGCACGCCGCGCACCGAGTTGTCCGTCAGCAGCGTCTCCTCGTCCAGGTGCACGATCCAGTCGTTGTCGTTGAGGATGTTGACGTCGTCCTCGAGGCAGTACTGGAGCGCGCGCGCCTTGAAGAGCGCGCCGCTTTTGGTGGTGTACGTGGCCGGCAGCACGAGTTCGCGGATCCGGGGGTGTTTGGGAAGGTTGAGCGCTTTGTCCGTCACCACCTCGACCAGGAAGTTCTCCAGCCCGACGTCCAGACACGTGTTGATGTTGCGCGTGACGTTGTTGCGCACGAGCTCGGGGAAGTCGCCGCGCGTCACGGTCCGGATGCAAATGAAAGGCGCCAGGAGCGGCGAGCCTTTGAGCTTGACCTTCTCGGGGAAACAGTTGTAGAGGACGAGGCCCAGGCAGTTACAGAGGCATTGTGGGAGAGCGAGGAAAGTGACGAAGCGGAGGAGGTATAAAATGAGGGTTCCGAGATAGCCGTAGACGCGGAACGGGTCGATGTCTTGCGATTCGAATTTCCAGAGTTTGATGCCGCCGACGCTGATCTCGAACGCGAATAGGAAGGTCAGCAGCAGGCAACAGTGCAGCGCGTGTTTCATGCGGCTGCTCAGCATGTTGCTTACGGCTTCGGACGGGAGTAAAGGCCGGACTAGCGAGTGCCACCTGCAAAATTGAGATAAAATGAGATGAAATCGAGTAAATGAAGCGAATTGGGACGAATTTTACCGGTTTATGGCGGTGTTGGCACCGACTACGAGCGTGTGTTTTATGTTTGAGAGGATTTTTTTGAGCATTTTTCTGGGTGTGCTTTTTAGTCTGAATGATGTGTGGTGTCTGATATGCGAGTGTGATAACGGCGGGGATAAAGGTTATCTGCTTGATAAACGTTTTGTAACTACGTTTAACTGATTGTATTGTTTTCATTTGTTTTATTTCGTTTGATTTTAATTTTTTTTTGTTTTTTTTTGCGAAATTTTCCTGCATTGGCAAGATGTGACCAACTGGCCTATTGTACTAAAACAGCTTCTCTGACGTCATAGCTTGCTTGGAGAGTCGTGAAAATCTGTCTTTTTTTTTTTATTGTGTTTATTTATTCTATTTTCGTACCTGGGTGGTCACCATTTTGTTATCTAAGAAATTTGCATTTTTCTACTTCGTTAATGGTTGATAAACAGAAATTTTTAATTTTTAATTCGTTTTAATCGTTGGGTGATTTTGGCAGGTTAAAAAGTGGAGGTTTTCTTCGATTCTTTTTAATTTCAAATCTTTTGGCCATACGTCGCGATAAAGTGAAAATTCCATCAAGAAACGTGCGTTTCTAGGGGCAACGCCCCTTCGTCACAGACCCCACACACCCCACAATACATTCGCATTGCTCACGATTATTTACACATTACAAACTCAAATATTTAACTTTAAACTCGATTTTACGCACATTTTTAAGGCAATTGCTTCAATTTTTCCTCTCAAAAATTGATCGTTTCCACGACCGCGCGCGTTACCGTCGGGCTTTAAATCCTTTTAATTGAACCTTATTTTTACCCGGATCATCGGAAATTTTTGTAATTATATTACTTCTGTCATTTTTTTACAATTTAAAAAAATAAAATTTTACTTAAATTTTCTTAAAACTCGCGATGATTTCATAAATTGGTCTAATTACAGCGCGGTGGTGCGCTCGCGAGCGATCGGTTCGATCGGTTGCGATTACATGTGGGAACAAAATTACTTACGGATAAGCAATTGGTTATCCAGTTGTTCGATAGGTATATAACTCGCTACCTTGTCTAATCAGACACCTTTCGCTCCCTACGGTCGCCGGCAAAGACAAAATGGCCGCCAAACCATCGTCTGCCTCGGCGGCGAAGTTTGGGATTATGGGAAATGAGTCACCATCCCTGGAAATAAGAGTGCCTGGTATTGGTCGGTTTGGAAATTAATTCCTGAAGGTTAATGACGTCAAATAATGATGTTTTGAAGAAAAGGTAGCGTAATAGTAGTGAAACAAACGAGCGAGGTTAATTTCCACAAGTGCCGTGATTGGCTCAGAAGCGATCCTCTACTACACACGTGCGGGGTCTAGTCGCCAACGATCTTTTCCTTTATTGTCTAATGTGAAACATCTCGTCTCATGAGATGGTCCCAACACACATCCGTATCCGTATTCTTTTTTTCTTCTGCACATGGGCAAACTAGGTCACGTGCCTTGTCTCAGTCTGCCAGAATGGAGTTGTTGTCCATGTTACTTGGTTTGGCATTTGTGCGTAGATTTGTGGGTAGATGAGCACGGTTGCAAGGCTGTACGTGTTGCCCATAAACAACAATGCAATAAAGGCCAATGATATGAATGATGCCACAATTTGAATGAATTTTTGTTGTAAACAATTGCCTTAAAATGAAGAAATAAACTTTATTGTGATCAATTCGTTTTTCTTTGTTAAAACTTCTTCCGATAGGATGAGCAGGCGTGCTAACTATTGTTTATTTGTTTAAATTGACATAAATATTTCCGTCCGTTGTGTGCCAATAAACCAATCAATTGGACGTTGTTATCACGTTTTAGTTAAAGTGACCTTTGGCAAGAATCCAATTCTCGATGCTCGTGTACTAAACCCAAATGTACGCAATTACGAATTATTTTAGTGTCTCTTGAAATAACTTTTCTATGGATTTTGTACTTTTATTTCTTTTTCTTGTTAAATTCCTATAAGCGAATGAAAAATAAACAAATAAAACATTTTTATCTCTATTTCGTTTATTATATTGCCATTATCTCCTAATTTTTTCCTGACACGCAATTTTATCTTGAAAATAATTTCCTTCAGGGTCACCTGCAGAGTGTAATACTAATTAACAACGCATCAAACCGAATCGGAAACACGCTCTTTTATCGCTAGAGGTCGTCACACTACGGTTTACCGTTGCTATTGGCTACGGATCAATGTTTACATTCTGACGGGTCAGCTGTTCCTTTCGGTAAAAGAAATCGCGAATCGACACTAAAAACAGCACAGAAATACCTTTTCCCTCCCGAATAAAAGATTAAAACCTGCGCAATTTTCACCTGGAATAATTCCATTCAACCGAAGCGAGTGCACTCGTGGTAAGCAATAAAATTCGCTTTGTTTACCATCAACTTGATGAATCACATATATTTCACGCAAAGATCGATAAACGAAATTCAAATGTCTCTGATTCGGCAAGTGAGTTTACTAACTGCCGGTGCTCAGCCATGGAATTACAGCGTGTGCTCCGCGCATGGAAAAATGTTCGCCTATGCTGCCACTCAAGCATTGTACATCTACGAGGTAAATAATAAATTTAAAAATAAAAATAAAAATAAAAAATAAAAGAATGTTAATTATTTTTATAGTTCGATAGTGTGTACAACGAATTCAAATTACACTCCATCATGGCCGAACACAACAAACCGATTTCAGCTATACATTGGCACCCAACCAACCCCGATGTGTTGGCATCGAGCAACAATGACAATTGCATCATGATTTGGCACGTTTCAAAACGGAAACTACTTGCCGTTCTTGAAACTCACCGCAATCCCCCGACTTTAATCAGTTGGTGTTTTGATGACAAGTTAAAAAAAAAAAAAAAAAAAAAAAAAAATCAATTTTTAATTTTTAATTTTTTTAAATTTAATTTTAATTATTTTAGAGGCACTTTAGCCTACATTGATGGCCGCGGTCCATTGTTTACTTGGTGCTATAATAAAGACGGTGGAAACCAACCTGTTGCATTGAAAGATTGGACGCCTTTCAATTGGATGGCAACCGCCATGAAATGGCATCCAAAAACACTTGGAAAAGTTGTGTTTGGACACAGCAACGGCTCGCTTTCATTACTAAAAGAGTGTAAACAACAAAACAATTGATTAATATAATTGTACAAAAAATGAGCGCATTGTTTTACAGCCTTGAAAATGGTGCGACACAATGCACTCGATGTTTCATCGAACGTGGACGAGGAGAACCCGGTGATGGCTGTTGAATGGGACCCGTTATCGCACGACTATTTGTTAGTGGTTCATAAAATGACCGGAATTCGACTGGTCGACACGACCAGCATGAGTGTAGTGACCGTTTTCGTCGCCCCGACGTCTATCAAGACCATAGGTTGGCTTCCCGACTCGCCCGGGATGTTCGTCAGTGGCGGTTAGTCGATTTTCGATGCGATTTTCGCCCTTTTTCGACGAATTTTTTCTGTTCCAGACACCCAATCAGGCGTGCTGCGTGTGTGGAACGTATCCAGACCGAACCCGATCGAAAATGTCAAATTAAAAAGCATCGGTTTCCACGTTATGCTTCCTATAACGAGCAATTACTCAACGTGCTGCAAAGCGTTTGCAAATCTCAAACTGACCTCCAGTGCGAGTTCCACCAATTTGTTGATGAAAGCGGTGACTCCGACGCTTATCATCTGTCTTTTCATGGATGGCGGAATAGGGGTTTATAATTTAGCGCACCGGAAGTGGGAATTTCTCAAAGAAATGGTCAAATTAACACAAATTTTTTAATTAAAATTAAAAATAAAATAAATAATTTTTGATTCAGGGACACATTGAGACGATTTTCGACTGTAAATTCAAGCCGGATAATGCGGATTTATTTGCAACCGGAAGTTTTGACGGGACGATTAAAGTGTGGAATGTCAACACCATGGCACCGGTGATTTGGAGGAAGTGAAAAATTTGTGGTTTTTGGTGTTTATTTGGGTGGATTTTGCAGGAATACAGCTCGATAGGGAACGAGAGTATAATTTACGCGATTAGCTGGGCGCCTGCGGATTTGAATTGCATCGCGGCTGCCACTTCGCGCAATGGGATTATCATTTGGAACGTGCAAAAGTGCAGCGTGATCAAACGAATTATGGATGTGAGTTGGGTTTTGAAATAAATGAGGAATTTGGCTCGGATTTGACGTGTTTTTTTCACAGCATGGAGGTGATCATTGCGCTTATTGTGTGGCGTGGAATCAGATTGATGCGCGCAAGGTTGCGTCGGGATCTGCTGATCTCACTTGGTAAATTGTATTTTAGGTGAAGGTTATGGTTGATTTATGTTTGGTTTAATCTTTTTAGTATGGTTCACACTGCCGATGGTTCGTTGATACATAAATTTATACACCCGGGGATTGTATTTGGATGCGACTGGAAAACTGACGATGGGTATGTGCAAAATTGTAATTTTTTAGTGCCAAATTGCAATTTTTTACTGCAAAAGTAGTAATTTTTTAGCACAAAACTGCAATTTTTCGTGTAATACTGCAATTTTTCGTGTAAAACTGCAATTTTTCGTGTAAAACTGCAATTTTTAGCCCAAAACTGCAATTTATTTAGTGCAAAACTGCAATTTTTTAGTGTAAAACTGCAATTTTTAGTGCAAAATTGCAATTTTTAGCGCAAAAATGCAACTTTTTAGTGGAAAACTGCAATTTTTAGTGCAAAATTGCAATTTTTTAGTGCAAAACTGTAATTTTTAGCGCAAAACTGCAACTTTTTTAGTGGAAAACTGCAGAATTTTAATCTGCAAACGTAAAAATCCTACAAGTTTTGACCACAAAATTGCAGTTTTGCACTAAAATTCAAATTTTTTCATCTTGGCGGCTTCACTGCACGGCGCCAGTGTTTTACACGTTTGCTTATAACTTTGATAGAGATATACTAGCAACTGCATGTATGGATGGCAATATCCGTGTATACAACACTTCGAGAGCATCTAAAAACATCGTGAAAACCTTACAAGGCCACACCGCTAAAGTATTTCAAGTGAAATGGAACTCATTGCGAACTGAAATTCTCTGCAGCAGTTCTGACGACCAGTACGAATTACTATCAGTACGGTACTGGAAAACCCCTTATTTAATGTGTATTTTATTGATTAGCACTATCCGAGTGTGGGATTCGTTAACCGGCTCGTGTTTGACGGTTCTTCGGGGCCACACGAATAATGTGCGTGGTTTGGTGTGGAATCCGGAAGTGCCTTTTCTTCTCTTCTCCGGAAGTTGGGATAAAACAATCCGTGCTTGGGATTCACGCGATGGAGCGTGTATCGATGTTGCGTTCGATCACGGTGCTGATGTTTACGGTGGGTTTGTGATTCTCCATTTCAATGAAATTTAAATGAAAAATTTTTTGCTGAATTTTTAGGTCTGACAATTCATCCGTCCAAACCTTTCATTTTGGTTTCGAGTTCTCGGGATTCGACGGTCCGTGTTTGGAGTACAATCAGTTTGTGTCCTCTTCTGCCACTTTACACAATAACACAAAAAACCTGGCACGATATAATGGCGTTTAGTGGTGCGTATGCGCAGAACACAGTTCTCCAAAAACAAAAAATTCCAAAAATAATATTTAAAAAATATTTATTTTTTTGGATTTTTTTTTGTGGAAATTTGGGCTCCCAAAAAGGCTGCGAAGAGGGCCCCCAGACCCTTAAAGGGCAAATGTGACTGTTGATAATTTTATTTGGTTTCAGATCGCGCATACAGCATCGGAGCTCCGTTTTTACTTTGCGGTAAAAAATCTCTCGAGTTGAAAACAATAATTAACAGAAACGAAGAAACAAAGTTCTTGAGCACACTCCACTTGTTTTCTATATTTTATTCTGTTAGTAATATTTAAAAAAAAAAAAAAAAAAAAAAAATATTTAACGTTTAATTCGTGCTTTTAGCATTCGTGGGGAGTTAATAATCTCTGGGATTTAGTGTTTGTAATTCAAGGGAAAAGCATAACTCAACTTTCCCCTCATTACGTGCGAGGAATAATGCACGCGAAACACATCACCAAAGTCAAAGCGGTACAAATTAATCATCCCCACTTTGATTTACGCCAAATTTACACCCCGACATTTCTTAAACGTTCAGTCCGAAGCTCAGGAACTAGAAATGACCACGAGCACTCGTTTCGGACAAGGCGGCATCGGTCTCCCATCCAGAGAAGAATGTTTACGAAATGCCGCCGACATTTTACTCCGTGTGGGCCATCTGCAAAGGTACTGCGAACTACTAGCACAACTAGGAGAGGTAAGTTTGCATAGAAATTATTTATTTATGTATTTATTTATTTATTTATTTCAGTGGGAGCAAGCCCTCGCAGTCGCACCCGGCGTTTCCTACGATTATTGGAAAGATTTAGCAAATAGGTAATAAATGGAAATTGGTAAATCAAATTGATTTGTTTATTTTGTTGTTTTTTAGGAGGTTGGATAATTTAATTAGCGCCAACAGTGAGAAAAGTTTGGTTTACGGGGTCGCCACGGGCGAGTTGATCAAAGTTCTCGAGTTTTCGCTCATCCGACGCGACATGCACGACGCATTTCTTCTCGCGGCTGCTGGCAGCGATGGGAAAATAGCGAAAACAACGCCCTCTGGGAGTCAGTACTCGGGGCCCGCTAGCACCGATGGTTCGGCCAAGGACAGTACTGGTCTCACTTCCACCTCGAGCGCGACTGATTCGGCGAAAAATTCTTTAGGAGATTCCGGAATTGACTCTGCAGGGACTTCGAACCCATTGTCAACGTCGACCGGTGGTCCGCCGTCTCCTGTACTGGAGTCTTTGAGGACCCAGCAATTGTCCGGTACTCCAAAACCGTACGTCGCGTTGCTACCCCACGTTGTCAATGCAGCTGCTCCGAAATCTGCTCCTTATCTAGTCGATAATGCAGGAATTGTTCCTCCGAAATCGGAAACGACAGTCTTATCGTCTGCTAAGGAAACTAACAAGTGAGGAATTTAATTTTTAAAAAATTTTAAAAATTTTAATTTTTTTTTTTTTGTGTAGATATGAATATTTGAATGAAGTGACCAAAGTGATTGCCGAGTGGCATTACGTGCACGGTTCACCGGTCCATGCTGCGTGTTGTCGATTATCCGTCGATGAAATCGAAGTGAGAAAAGAAAAATCAATTTTTTATTATTTTTACAGTATTTATTTTTGTTCGTTTTAGGACGCAATAATATATTTAATTCGCGGCCAGGAGCTTGAATTAGCTGTTTGCATCGGTTTGGTTTTGAATGCCAAACCGGAAGTGGTGAATATAGCGTTGAATTATTTGGCCAGAAGATGCGAACGGCTTGGTCATTGGTAAAAACACGAACGAAAAAACTCGATTTTTGTCAGTGAAATGATCTATTTTCTAGGGAATTGGCGATCAAATTGCTGCAATTATTACCTGGGAATTACGAAACGTCGACGTGGCAAACTTGTTCGCGTTGCACGACGAGTGCGACGGAACTAGAAGGCATTTATAAATTAGCAAATCTCCTGCCGAGAGATAGATGCGTGAACAGGGCGCAGGAATTGCTGAATGGCGGCAACACTATTCAGGCGCTGCGCTATTATCTCGTGTCACCC
>JAQIXU010000906.1:0-23159 GCA_034701245.1 Strigamia transsilvanica | reverse complement strand
CTCCCTAACTCGAAAACTCCCTAAGTCGAATTTTTTTTCCGGTCCCTTCGAATTCGACTTATCGAGGTCCGACTGTACTAAAGTTATGTGATTGTTCTGGAACGGTCAGCACATGGTCTCCCCTGACCATGTGGCCGCCAGACACAACATTCATTTAAATTTCCCAAGAAACGACACAAGAGACAGAGAACTATATTCATAAATGGTATTTATTGGCACGTTGTCTTGGGGTCAGTGCTCTGTAACCTTTAAGTGGAGTTTCCAAGTTGTTTCCGAGTGCCCCTGCACTCGAAACCCAGTTTGACCGCTGGCCGCCATTGCTGATGACTAGCGTGGTCGAATATATTTCTAAGGCGCCATGACCAGTGCCATGGTGCCATCATCTGGAGTTCTGGACGCTCAGGTCCCGGCGGTGGACAGCATCCACATGCCGTGCAACACGTCGTCTGCTATGGGTACTTGTACTTGTACATGCACAGGGTAGGAGGCACCTTTGTTTGAAGTTGTATTTCAGTGCCCCATGGTTAGAAGTGCCTTTGTTCAAAGTTGTATTTCAGCGATGTAGTGTCATTAATATCGCTTTAAATACAAGGTTGCACAATATCCTAGGAGTGGGCCTAATATGTCCAGCTTGTATGGCAGATACTCGACTCTTGGGGCCTATCATTGGAGGATTGAGAAAAAACTAAAGACAAAACAGTAATACGTTTTTTTTTTACTTTAAGAAAATAAATCAGCTGAAGTAACAGTTAATTTGTCGAAAAAGTCATTTTATTCTTTGGTATATACATAGATTAAGACTTTGTGGCTGTGACAGTAAATGGAAATGTTAAAATATTCTTTCAGCTTCAAGAGTGTTCGGAAATGGCATTTGCCGCTTCCCTTTGTGAAGTGTTCTATCACTGGTTAATTTCAAAGGAAAAGACAAAAGATTCTCCAAATTATTGGTCAATTCCCAGACTGTATCTTAGTCCTAAGTTTAAACCTGGTGTGCTAGAAAATTTCCTTGTGAAACGTTGGGGAGACAATCTAATGCCGCTTCTCGGCTGCACTCAAGTGAGGCAGATCCCATGGCTATTCAAGTGGAATAAAACTCAGGGGAAAGTGTCACATGATAATTACGTAGAAAGAAGTGAACATCCAATGCTGATGCAAAGCATTGCGGATGTATTAAAAACACATAGGGAACAAAGAAGACTGGAAACGGATGTAGCTGATGAATTACCAAATGCTCCAAAAAATTATTTAACTTTCAACATGGTGAGATTAATTTTAAATACACCTATACCTCGCTATACGGCTGCTCTTTATACGGCATTTCACTATAACGGCTATTTTTAATTATGGCACTTTTTCGATTTGCGGCCCTCAATGTTCGTTATACGGCCAAAAAGTCCCCAGATTCGTTATATAGCTTTTCGCTTTATGGCCAACTTTTCTGGAACGTATCTAGGCCGTATAGCGAGGTATAGGTGTACAGTGAACATCCTCTAGACCAAGTATAGGCAGGTCCACCAAAAAGGGTTCTAGAGGAAGTTCACTGTAAATGAAACTTGAAATAATTTGCTTCTGCCATATATAGTTCAACGAATCACCATCGAAAGAAGTTAAAGATGAAATGCAACTGAATACGACTTTTACATTTGCAAACGGCAAGGTCCATGTGATTTCTAAGACTAAAAACAAGAGTCGACATCTGTGTGCATTTTGTGGTTCTGTGGAGTTGGTTAGAAACTTGTACAAAAAATGTAAACGGTAATTGATGTTACATATTTATCTTCAATGGCTGAAAGGAGAAGTTGCTTAGGGACAGTTTGAACTGAAATATCAGCCCAGGCTTTTGTGAAAACTGTCCTATTGGGCAGTGCACCCTTTGGTGTTTGCCCTTATGGTCAATACACCCAGTGCTGGATTAACCCATGTAGAGGCCCTTAGGCCGTCGAAATCTCGGGGCCCTCTTGCACTTTGCAAATTATATCCTAATACGTTTTGAACAACACAATCTTGCTAAGCCGCTCTTTATACGGCGTTTCGATTTGCGGCCTAATATTTTCGATATAAGGCCAAAAATCGGGAAATTCCATAACAAATCAGGGAGAATTGCCCCTGATTCGTTATACAGCATTTTGCTTTACAGCCAACTTTTCGGGAACCTGTCTAGGCCATTAAGCGAGGGTTGAGTGTACTCAAAACCATAGGCCTTTTGGTCAAACGATCACCTTGACTGAGAAGTGAAACTGGTCGCCATTAATGTCATTGAAATTAGGGTTTTACCGATACTACAATTATCAGATATTGCCATTTAAGTCACTTATCCTTTCAGAATTGAATACCGATACTTTGTCTTATTTTCTTTACATTTGCAGATGTTTAGTAGAAAATTGGCTAGAACCTAGGTACTATTGCAGTTTAGATTGTGAAAGTAAGTTGGAGATTTTTATAATAATTTACCATTTAAAAAACTAAATTATTTGCATACCTACCAAGTGGAACATTGGTTTCAAGTTCACCAGAGAGAACATGCCAACATGGAATCAGAATCATCGGCAACATAAACTGTAACAAACACTTTAATTAACCATTCATTGAAACCTGGTTGCCCCTGTGTATTTGCTAAATGACAAATATATATTTCGTTTGAAAGTTAACACACGACTCATATTTATTCTACAAAAACACTTATAAGCAGTGCTGTTTTTGTCATGGAACGCAATGGGACGGAGTTCCACCACCTTTTTTCGACGGATCATAATATAGTATATAAAATTGCAAAAAATATGTTTTTCTATTAGAGTTCCACCACCTTTTTTTTTTCACAAAAATAGCACTGCTTATAAAATTTAAAGAAATTTAAAAAAACAAAAACATTTACCATATTTTTGTTAGGAATTTTAAAATAAACTTGTTATTGAGCAGGAAACAACATGTCCTGTTTGTTTCACTTTCCAAGTGAAACAAGAACACACATTCTTGGTATAAACAACAAAACTGCAAACAAATAATAACCCGCACCCCCATTTCCTATGGGTGGATATAAATTTCTGCAAATTGAATCAACTGGGCATGCGTTCGCTATTGATGCCTTTATAACGCTACGCTTTTACCTGGAACCATCCACACCGCTCCGAGTCGCTATAAAGGCAAGTACATGGGTCTTGCATGTTGCAAATTTGTAGCACGGCTTTTTCTGTAATCATTCAGACCACTTGTTGAATATACTTTAACCTTATTTCTAACCATTTCAATTAGAAACGAGAAGAAGAAAATCAAAATGGCCGCCATAGACCCGCAAAGAGTGATACTGGATCTCTGGGATCATGTTACAGAACCACTGGATAGGAGAGCTACATTTGTAAGTAATAATAGTTTAACGACACCATTTTTTAGAGAAATAGTACACTTTTATGCAATATGGAGGCGCTTTACCTATTTGAAATGATTTGCAGCAAAGACCCTTTGAAGGGGCACCGGTTTTGGACGGTAGGGATACTGCCGAAATTGGAGAGCGCCTTCAATCTAGATTAGTTGGCATTGGTATTTTGCCTCGTGGACGAATATTTTCCACATTTAACAAACAGCACATGGCAGAAGCGATGAGAGTCATCAGATTGCTTCAAAGTATGTAGAATGAAAGATTATTGTCAGTGGCGTAGCAATCGGGAGTGCAGCACGACTGGGGGGGGGGGCAATGTATGAAAATAGCGACTATATATCTCACTAAAAACTAAAAATTCGAGCTACGGCTCTGCTAAAGGACCCATCAACCCAACTTGCACACGTGCCCATTGACTTCTTGCTACGCCACTGATCAATGCATAAGTTTCTGTTGATTTTCTTCCCGTATTATCAGGTGTGGTTGCGAGCGATCTGAGGGATGTTTTGCTAGCAATGGGTTTTTTACGCGATCGGATCAACGAACAAATGTTTGTTTACGTCACAAGTGTGCTTACATTGCACCAGCCAGAACTGAGAAACGTTCGACTGCCTCCAATCGAGGAAGTCTTACCTATGAAATTTGTTCCTGGACCCCTTATTAGTGAAGCACGTAATACGGAACGACAAATGCCACCCGGAAGCACCGAGGTTGGTTTGAATACATACTAGTAACAGGGCAAGCTTCAAGTCTATCAGCACCTTCGTATATTGTTTTGAATACACCCAACCCTCGCTACACGGCCACTCTTTATACTCTTTATACTCTTTATACGGCATTTCGCTATAACAGCCTTAGGAAAGTATGGCACTTTTTCGATTTACGGCCCACAATGTTCGTTATACGGCCAAAATGTCGGGAAAATCCCGTGTACGTTCCCCTGATTCATTGTATGGCTTTTCGCTTTACAGGCAACTTTTCCGGGACGTATCTAGGCCGTAAAGCTTTGCATTCGTAAGGTGCCTTTTGACCCTTTACAAAAATGTTTGCCAACCATTGGTTGCACTGCTCGAACGTGCCTTAAGCTGCCCTGACTAGTAATTATAACATCCGAGTGTTATTCGGTAAGATAACACCGCTCGACCTGCTGAATAAATGTTTCCAACTTTTCAGCCGATTATTTTGACCCTTGATTTCACTGGTAATGATCGCGACATTGAGCATCGTTTGGCCTATTGGCGAGAAGACATTGCCCTCAATGCGCATCATTGGCACTGGCACATTGTGTACCCATTCACCTGGACTCCCGAGCTAGGAGGCACCAAAGACAGGAAGGGTGAGCTTTTTTACTACATGCATCAGCAAATGATAGCGAGGTAATTCAAATAAAAAAAAGTTAAAAAAAAGTAACAATTCTAAGTTGAAACACGTGACCAGATACGACTGTGAGAGAATGTCCCACAACTTGTCCCGAGTGACACCGTACCAAAACTGGTTACTTGCAATCGACGTAATAATCTGCTTCATACACTACTTTTATTGGTAAACACAAAAGCACATCCACTTGTAGGAAGGTTATGCCCCACATCTTAACAATGAACTCTCTGGTACTGTCTATGCTTCACGGCCCAGGAACATGGTTCTTCAAGACACCCCTACTGTACCAGTACACCGCCTGATCACATGGTACAACCGCATCGTTAACTCGATCCATGAGGGCACATACCGACAGACTAATGGACAGGTTGCCCCGCTTGACGAAACAACTGGAATTACTATTGTAGGGGATCTCCTGGAACCGGCTGCCACTGGTCCAAGTCCCACTTACTATGGAGACTTCCACAACTCTGGCCATGATTTGATTAGTCGCATTCACGACCCGGATGAACGATTCAGGGTAAACGACAAACCGACTCTGCGCAGTGGCATAACTATTAAACATAGTTACGCTACTGCTCAGGGCTGGACTACGAACCTTTTAGGGCCTACAATATTTCACATAGACCAGGGGTTTCCAACTAAAAAGTGTCCGAGGGCCACAATTTAATCCACGAGTCTAGCGGCGGGCCGCATCATAATCGACTGACGTACATAAGTTGTTATTAAAACATAGCGAACCTCGCATTTGCACACCACCCAGGCGAGTCTACTTACCATGGCGTTCTTTTCCACAAAGCTTTGCGGGCCGCAAGAATAGGCATCGCGGGCTGCAAGAAAAGGCATTGCGGGCCACCTGTTGGGGACCCCTGACATAGACAGTAAAAATTGAATGAAAAATCCAAAATAAGATAAACAGAGGCCTCTGGAAAGAAAGTGCCTATGGCCTACGAAGGTCTTACAACGGCCTTTATCGGGCCTAATTAGACGCTGCTACTGCTTCTACTACATATTTGTTGTATTATTTGAATATTTCACAGGAGGAAATGGGTGTTATGGGCGATTCCGCGACTGCAATGCGCGATCCGGTGTTTTATCGTTGGCATAAGTTGATCGACATGATTTTCCAAGAGCATAAAAACATGCTCAATCCGTACACTCCCGCACAACTGCAATGGAATGACGTCACTGTGCAGAGTGTGTCGGTTCAGGGAAACACCAGCCGTCGTCCTAACAATTTGCTAACGTTTTGGCAAGACAGGACGATCGAATTGCAGAGAGGAATCAATTTTAACAGCTCGATTCCAGTCAGGGTATGAAAAAATTGATTTTTAGGTAAAAAATAGAAATAAAAGTAAAGATTTTTCTTGCAGGTGCAAACTCGACACTTGCAACACGAAGCTTTCACGTATAATATTGTGATTGGAAATGGTTCGTCACGTGCTGTTGAAGGCATGATTCGTCTTTTCATGGCGCCATCGAGTAACGAAATTCAACAACCGTTCCAATTGGAAGATCAACGTCACGTGTTCATCGAGCTGGATAAATTCACAGCGACGTGTAAAAAAGAGATAAAATATTGTTCGATACATTTTTTACACAATAAATTTCAATTTTTAAACAGTGAATCCCGGTACGAATACCGTTACGCGTGAATCGTCGCAATCCAACGTGACCGTCGCTACTCAAAGGAGTTTCTCGCAGTTGGTGCAAGACTCGCAAGATGGCACCACCGAAGAACAATTAAGTTCTTGTAGTTGCGGTTTGCCCGATCATTTGCTCATCCCGCGCGGTAAACCTGAAGGAATGGAATTTCAGTTGTTCGTAATGGTTACCGATGCTCAACAAGACTTAGTAAATAAATAAAAAAATCAAACCGAATTCAAAAATTCGAATTTTTAAAAATATTTTCATGTGCAGGTAGTTTCATCGACCACCACCAGTTGTCAAGATGCGCCGAGTTATTGCGGCATTTTGAACGAAAGATACCCAGATGTGAGACCCATGGGCTTCCCTTTCGACAGACGAATTGAAGCCGCAACTTTGGACGTGTTTCGAACGACCAACATGAACTTCGCACCCGTCACCATCCGATTTCGTTCCGTGGTTGTCGGCACCAACGACAGTTCAGTTTTATTCCCGAACGACAGATAATTACGTCAGCTATCTTGTCTCGTGACGTCACATAAGGCCGAACGGCACAAAATGACGTCATTTTGCGGACAAATGGCGGACAACTAACCTTCTCAGTCATACTAAGCAAAAATGTATTGTGTAACCTCAAATAAAAAGAAAAACAAACAAATTTATTCTTTATAATATACAGAATGAGGACAAAATACTGTTCTGGCAGTTTATCAACCGCAATTACGCGTGAAAATCGCAAAATACTGATAAATTGTACAAACTCGGTTAAAGATCAACGCAAATTAATCTCTTAAATCGAAGCGTAATAGAACAAAGTGTGGCACTACAACGAACTAACTGATTAAAATCGACAATTGTAACATAATTTCAACTTGTGTGAGCATTTGGTTCTGATTCAATACTGCTTATACAATAAGACACGTGACACATTTCTACAGCAGCAGCAGCAGGCTTCGTTATCACACTTTGAATTTGAATGGAAGATCATTGTGGTGCCTACAACTCGCTACACAATTCTACTTTTCTCGTCGAATCGGAGAAAAAAATTACACAAATACTGAGATCAACTCAAAAAAATATCAAATACAATTATTTCGGAGCACAAAAAAATATACAAATCCGTTTTATAGCCCCCGTCCCCGTCCCGACCAACACAACCAGTTTCCGCAACAATTTTATTGCAAACTAAATGCAATTTTCTTCACTTTTCCCCATTTTAAGGCAATTTTATATACATCTACGTGGTTCCTCTAATTACCAGGATACATTTTCCACTTTATTGCGTCGTTACCCTGCCAATTTAACTAATTTAAATACATTTTTGTGATAAATTCAATCTATAAAAGACTATTTTGTTATTATTTTCTGTGACTATTTATATATTTTTTTGTTTTTTTCGTTCTTCACTCGAATATCAGATCTCGATACTGGGAAAACACAGACACCTTGATGGACAAATAAGAGATTGTAATGGGAGATTAATGATTGGTTGGATCGGCTTACCTTGTCTTTCAGTTGCTGCGCCAATTGCATGGCCATGGTGAAAAGTACCAGCGATTCATTAAGCCATGGGACTGAGCACTCCGCCTGCAGCGTGTCGAATTTCGAGACCCCGTGGTGGTGTTGCAGGTGGTACATGGCAAAGACGAGTTTGTGTGACTGAATGTAGAAACTGATTGCGAGATCTGATGGTAACGGCGGCTGAAGTGATTTCTACCCAAGAAAAAATTGTAATAAATAAATGAATGGTATTTTTGGGTGTTTTTGGATGGTTTTTACCATGTTTTTGCTGTTTAGCAGTTCGTCGATGGTCCGTTTACGGGGAAGAACTAAACTTGTGCGCCCACGTTGTAAACCCGCCATAAGTTTAGTCAAAAACTAATTTAAAAATAAAAACATTGTAAGGATTTTGTATTAACACCGTAAATACTCTCATCCAACGCAACATCCGTGTCTAAATTGACAAAAAAGACTAAAACAAATGTCTAAATTGACAAAAATGACTAAAATAAATGCCTAAATTGACAAAAATGACTAAAATAAATGCCTAAATTGACAAAAATGACAAAAGTAAATGTCCAAATTGACAAAAATGATTAAAATAAATGTCTAAATTGACAAAAATGACTAAAATAAATGTCTAAATTGACAAAAATGATTAAAATAAATGTCTAAATTGACAAAAATGACTAAAATAAATGGCTAAATTGACAAAAAAGACTAAAATAAATGTTTAAATTGCCAAAAACGGCTGAATTCAATATCTGAATTGACCAAAACGACTAAAATAAATGTTTAAATTGCCCAAACCGATTAAATTCAATATCTAGCTTGTCAATAGAGCGCAGGTGTTCTATCGGAGCATTTACGGTCCTAAATTTTATGCAGTTTTTACATGAATCACTTCATCTGGTGACCCAAATTGGTAATCATTTTGAACTTGTATTAGTTGCTGAAAAGCCTGGTACAGATGGTTGCTGGCATCCTGGATTTGTTGTAACTTCCAAGGACATTCGTTTTGTACTATTGTTCGGTGAACCTGATTAGTGTGTTTATGGATCTTCAAGTTGATATCCTGAACAAAAATAACAAAAATATTCAACAAAAAAAAATTATAATAATATTTGAATTGGATATTCAAAAAACTCGTACTGCATAAGTGATGTTGTCTCCATTCAAACTCACAATGCATTTAATCTGATCTGCAGCTGCTGTGTGACTAAAAATCAAGCGTTTAAGTGATTATCTCGAATTATCCGTTTTTCTACCTCGTATTCGCCATGACAAATTTTTCGGATTTTACCAACGTTTCGATCCCTAAATTAAATTTTTTTTTTAATGTAAATTATTGGCGGTAAATTAGGTAATTTTTAGTACCCTTTTCTTGTATTGGAAATCGTCTGCAGCATTCCTGTAAAAAAAAAAAAAACATAAATAATTAACAAATCACGGGACAAATCGATACGTTTTGTATCGCGGCTTCGCGTCAACTTGTTTACTTACAATTATAATATCCTGCAACTGCTTTAACACTGCCGGGACTTCTTCTTTTAGTAGCCATTCGAATTCCTGTTGCTAAAATAAGAAATTAATTAATTATTTAATTTAAAGATTTTTTAAAGAAAAAACACAAATTTCAAAATTTTTTAAATTTTTTTAAAATTGTGCAACTATTTCGTAATTACAAATTTCTCTTTTCATGATTACCAACACGCAAATGCATCAAATAACCCGTGAAATGCCCGCGTAGTTAATTCTACCTACCAAATTTACCACTTCTTCTTGCTCGGCATCCGCCATTTTAATCATTACGGTCATGTGGTACACGACGTCACTCCAACAACAACCAGGAAGTATCACAGCAACAACGAGCGGCAAAGATGAACGCAATGGCCTAGAAACTTTTCTAAAAATAAATCCCCCGGAACCGTCTGGATGGCCCCACAATAGACGAAAATGTCAAAATAAAACACTAAAAAAAACTAAAAAACTAAAAATCTAAAAATCTAAACATCAACAAAACGTGCTCAAGCCAACATTCCCAAATTCCAAGAAATGTTTCATATGAAAACACACAAAAATGGCGTTAAAAACTCGTCACGTTTTATGCGCAGATGGTAGATATCAATTAATCAGCACACTTATCTAAACAAATCGTAATCAGCTCGCCTGTATTTCCAGATCCACGCCATGCTTGCTCTGCGACTAAACTATTTGCTACCACGATTTTTCCACCGAAAACATCAATTTCTACGCAATTTTGGACGTGCATCTTTCAATGGCGTCAATTTCGAAGATCATCGCACATCGTTCCGTGAAAAACCCACTTTGGAGCTCATGAGAGCGCTGTTTATACTCAAATTATGCTCCTACGATATTTTTGTCAACAACAGCCTCCTAGTAATTTTTATTTATTCATTTTAATCAATTAATTCAATGTGGTTTCGTTTAAAGATGATGACGACCGCGCAGAGGATTCTGGGAACTCGTTTATTTGGATCATTTATGCGGCCCACATTTTATAATCAATTTATTGCTGGGGATGATCGACAGTCGCTCACTGTGACTATTGGAAAACTGACACGAGCTAATATTCATCCAATGATTGCCTGTATGATGGAAGAGGATGTGACAGCTTCAGAAAAGCAGTAATTCATTGGTTATGACAATCTTTGCTCGAAAAAATTCTTCAAACTTGTAAAAATTAAAAAATTTGTATTTTTTTCAACAGGCAGGAACAGAAATATAATAATAATTTACGCAGAATTGTGAATTGTTTGCAACTTCTAGGCTCACTGAGTAAACAGGCTTGTTTGCAAGTCAAAGTGACTGGGCTTTTGTCGGCTAAATTGGCAGTAATAAATAAATAAATAAAATAAATAAATAAATAAATAATTTATTTTCTTTCAGGTAAAAATTAGCAATTGCATCACCGATGTTGACAAGCAGAAAAAATTGGCGGTTGTGTTTGCCGATGCGTTAAAAACGGGAACTTTAAAAGTAAATTAAATCATTTAAGTTATGGCAGAGGTTCCCAATCTTTTTAAGATGGTGCACCAGTAGGTCAAACACCAAGAATCCAAAAAAAATTAAAAATCTTCCCAAATTCCAGTCAAAAATCACAAAATCCAATAATCAATAATCCATAAAAATTAAAAATTTTTCCCAAAAATATCAAAATTTCCACAAATAAAACCAAAATTCCATTCAAAAAATGAAAAATTTCCCCTGAAATAATTAAAAACTTTAGCGAAATATCAAAATTTCCTTAAAAAATCACAAAATCAAACACCAAAAATCCAAAAAATAGTCAAAATCTCCTCAAAAAAATCAAATTCTTCCACAAAATATCAAAAATCCCATTCAAAATCCACTTATCGCGTACCCCTGAGTTATGCAATTATAAAAACAATTTTTTCTCGACAGAAATCATCGATTCTAAACTCGTTATCTGATAACGAATTATTGGATTTGGAAAAGGCGTTACAGAGATTCGCGCAAATCGGAGCAGTTAATTAATAAATACCTACACAAATATTTGTTTTTGTAAATAATAAATTAATTCTGCAGGCTTCCAATGTTGAAGGCGTGAGGATTTTAGTCGATTCGGAATTTGTCAGCATGAATCAGACATTAAATACAATTGCATTGGCCATGATGATAGCGTATAACAGCGAAAAAGCTTTGATTTGGTGCACGATTCAATGTTATTTGAAAGTAATTCGCCACCCGTGACCAACTTTAGCACGTTTTAATTGATTTTTGTGTCTAATCTAGAAAGCTTTAGACATTCTCACCGAATTAATCAACATAACTAACGAATTAAAGGTCCATTTTGGTGTTAAAATTGTCCGAGGCGCCTACATGGAGCAAGAACGAAAACTAGCCCAGATGAATAATTATCCCGACCCGATCAACGATACTTATTTGGGCACTGAAGAAATGTATCTCAGGTTAAATAAACAAATAAAAACCAAAGAGAACGAGACATTTTTAATCTTTTATTTTTGTTTTCGTCTCCGCAGTGTTGTTGATCGCATCTTGGAGCAGATAAAACGAGATTCTAAGTGCACCGTTGTCATGGCAACACACAACGAAACAGCTATTCGCGTTATATTACAAAAGCAATTTAATCCAAACCTTTAGTCAACATCAAATAAACTAATTTCTACTTGTTAAATATAGAATCGTGGACTTGGAATTGGATTTTCGATCCTCGCAAATCAATTTCGCTCAACTTTACGGAATGAGTGAACAAGTAACGATGCCTTTAGGTATTCCAGTCGAGTTGTGAATTCACAAGTGTACTGGAACACAAAAATTAACTCAAAATTTGTTTCAATTTCAGCGAAATCTGGCGTGACGGTATTCAAGTCGATCCCTTACGGAACCATATCGGAAACTCTGCCGTATTTGTACCGGCGAGCGACCGAAAATCGATCGATAATCAAAGGCGCTCGCAAAGAGCGCGAAATGCTCTGGTCGGAATTAAAAGACAGAATGAAACCGAAGTTCTAACCACATTTCGATTTTAATTTTATTCATAATACTTTTTGCAATAAATAAGTTCTACAAAATAAGTTATCTCATTGCAGACGTTGCATTCAGTGCCAGCACTGAGAACCCAATTTGCAGCAAAAATTGTATTTTTATTTTTCTTTAAAAAAACAAAACACCTAGAACACCAGTTCGATTTAGCACTGAAACTTTGGCAAAACACAAAACAATGTTATTGATTATATTGTATACATATCGAACACTGTTTTTTCTTCTTTTTTAAAAAAATAAACTATGTTGTCATTGAGTTTGTTGCATTGATTTGACACACGATTCTTGCTAAATACGTCCGTAAATAGACATCTGAAATTGAACTGTTAACACTTCCATTTTGTGCTTTAGCACCAAAAAATACACTCATTTCCGGTATATATTTTAAAAAAAAAAACAAACAAAAACAAAACAGTAAGGCACTATTCGGCGATTTAAAAATTAAAGCTCATTTTTCATATTATTTATGTCGTCGAATTCGGAGTCAGGCACGATGAGATCTAAAAAGCTAAACCCGATCATCCGCACGTCGTTTCTTCTTCCCAAAATGGCGAATCCGCCATCTTGCCTTGCGCCAAACTAGACAGGAGTGTAATGACCGACTGGTTTGTAAAATATTTGACCAGATAAAATACGGCGCTTCAGTTCGGTTCTAAGTAGCCGCCTCTCTTTCGCTACTTTGGTGAAAAACCCTTGGTTTTCTTGCGCACGTCGAGATAAATAAGGCAGAACTTCGCTCACGGGGCCGTACGGTACGTATTTGTAAACCGAATAGCCCGATTGGCCTAGGAATTTAAATGAGTTGTCAATTGCAATGCGCGATCTGGTGGGAGTTGGGTGAAAACTTACCCAATGGGAAGCTCACTTGGTCGCACATGCCGTAGAGTTGACCAAAACATACGACGCGGTCACGGGGTCCGATGTTTAGGTCTTTCATTCTGGAAGTGGAAGGGTGGTGAGTGTGTTGGGTTTTTTTCGAGGTTTGGTGGTGGTGTTTTACTTGGTCACGGCGAAGCGGATTGTGTCTTCGTTGTGCGTGGCGACCATTACTGAGATCGATTTGTTGCCGCTTTGTTTGATTTTCTGCAGGCATTCCAGTAACGTCCGGTTGTACATTTCGTTCGTACTTTCGTAACTCGAATTAATCGGGTCTTCGTAGCCTATGATACGAGCGCGTTCTCGTTCCTGAGCAAAAATAAGCAAACAGAAATGAAGAAAGTTGTATTTTTGGATACTTTTTAGGTGCAAAAATGCATTTTAGACACTTTTGGGTGCAAAAATACATTTTTAGATGCTTTTTCAGTGCATAAACACATTTTAGACACTTTTTATGTGCAAAAATGGATTTTGGACACTTTTCTTAGGTGCAAAAATGCATTTTTAGACACTTTCTTAGGTGCAAAAATGGATTTTTTAAGATGCGAAAATGCAATTTTAGACACTTTGTATGTGCAAAAATGCATTTTTAGACACTTTTTAGGTGCATAAACACATTTTAGACACTTTTTATGTCGAAAAATGTATTTTAGACACTTTCTTAGGTGCAGAAAATGCATTTTTGGACGCTTTTTAGGTCCATAAACACATTATAAACAATTTTTTATGTGCAAAAATGCATTTTTTAAGATGCAGAAATGCAATTTTCGACACTTTTTGTGTGCAAAAATGCATTTTCGACACTTTTTAGTAGTTAAAGTACCTGATCCATGTAGGCACCTCGCACAAGTTTAGCACCAAAATAAAACCCCTGTCTTGAAGCCTGCTCCACATCCAACAGCACGTTTTGCAACGCTTTCTGCAATTAATCAAATTTTAAACCCATTTCCAACCCAAATAAACAAATAATAATTACCTTCAAGTAACATTGATATGTATTGAATATTATCGCTTTGTCTTTATTATACTTTCTCATCAATTCGACTGTGATCCGACTTATAGCCGGTTGAAAATAGCTTTGCTCCGCATCCACCATCACCCGAACATCCCTTTCAGTGGCGACCTATTACAACAACTCAAATCTTTACTCATACATTCCAAACAAAACCCAGTGCTGTACTTCCAGATCTCGCTCGTCTAGAAATCTCGGTCTCGGCAAAACGAGATTCCAGAACGAGAAAGTTTTCTCGAATTTTTTTTAAAGTTTTCTTGAATATTCTCAAATTTTTTTAAATTCTTTTTAATTTTTTCAAATTTTTCCGAATTTTCTCAAATTTTCTCGAAATTTTCTCGAAATTTTCTCAAATTTTCTCGAAATTTTTTCAAATTTTCTTGAAATTTTTTCAAATTTTCTCAAATTTTTTCAAATTTTCTTGAAATTTTTTCAAATTTTCTCAAATTTTCTCGAAATTTTTCAAATTTTTTCAAATTTCCCCAAATTTTCTCATATTTATTCAAATTTTCTCATATTTATTCAAATTTTCTCAAATTTATTCAAATTTTTTTCAAATTTTTTCAAATTTTCTCAAATTGTCTCGAATCTTTTCGAATTTTCTCAAATTTTCCAAAATAAATCAATCATTTAATCAAAAAACGTATTTTTTTCTCAATCTCGTACGAGATCTCGTCTCGAAAAACCGAGATTTTAAAACGACCAAGATCCTAGAAGTATAACCCAACACACTAACTTGAGCAATTGTGCGCAATCTCCGCATCATGTTACGAAACATTTCTTCCTCCTCCTCAGTCAAAGAGGAAATAATGTTTTCCATGCGTCCGGTGTTTAAACTCGGAACACGGAATAAATCGGTAAGAAGTATGTTCGAATCGATCAAACCACTCCACGAAAACAGATGAATCAAACTGAAAAAAAAAAACAAGAAAAAAATCAACAAAACAAATAACAACAACAACAAGATGGCGGAATGTGTTTATTCCAGTTACCCAAAAACAATTTTTCAAACTCTAAATCGACATTTGAGCGCGATCCTCACCCTTTCTGGTCGTAAGTCATCTGGTTCAGCCAACTCTTGATGTCTTTACTGTCCGTCGAAATGTGATTCTCGTGAAAACGTTTCTTGAAAACGTCCGGTCCGATGTGTTGGAGGATAATGTTGCCGTCGAGACCCGTCACTTCCTCAAAATATTTGCGCGATCGAGCGATGGTTGCCGAAAGTTGCAGCTGGCGATGAATCAAACGGAAAATGTCAAACATTTGCTCGTAAATAACAATTAATTTCTTTTTATTTCGTGGATTTTTAGCGAGGGGTACGACGTAGGAGCGAAATCTCTGGCGCCTGTCGCAAAATTAAAAATGGCATCCTCGATTTTAACCCATTTTTAACTCTTTTTAAACCTACTTTTATGCTTTTTAAACCTGCTTTTACATGTTTTTATGTTTTTTAAACCCGTTTTAAACCATTTCCATACGTTTCAAACCCTTTATTACATGATTTTAACCCGGTTTTAGTCATGTAAAAAGGGTAAAATTATGTAAAAACAGATAAAATCGTGTAAAAACTAGTACAATCACATTTAAACCTACTTTTACACGTTTTTATGCTTTTTAAACCTGCTTTTACATGTTTTTACACTTTTAAACCCGTTTTTACATGTTTTTACACTTTTAAACCCGTTTTAAACCAGTTCCATCCGTTTAAAACCATTTTTTAAACGATTTTAATCCGGTTTTAGTCATGTAAAAGGTGTAAAAATCATGTAAAAGGTGTAAAAATCATGTAAAAACAGGTAAAATCGTGTAAAAAGGTAAAATCGTGTAAAAAGGTAAAATCGTATAAAAACAGGTAAAATCGTGGAAAAACAGGTAAAATCGTATAAAAACTAGTACAATCACATTTAAACCTACTTTTACACGTTTTTATGCTTTTTAAACCTACTTTTACACGCTTTTATGCTTTTTAAACCTGCTTTTACATGTTTTTACACTTTTAAAATAGGTTTTAAACCATCTCCATCCGTTTTAAACCCTTTTTCACACGTTTTTAACTCAGTTTTAGTCATGTAAAAGGAGTAAAATCATGTAAAAACAACTAAAATCGTGTAAAAACGTGTAGTACAATCATATTAAAACGGGTAAAACCGTCTATAAACATGAAAAAAGGGCTTAAAACAGATGTCGATGTTTAAAAATGGGTTTGAGAGCATTAAAACGGGTTTTAAAAATCTAAAAACGAGTTAAAACAGTTAAAATAATTTCAATCTGCTCAATCCCATTCGTCGTACCCGCCAATTTCGCTTTCTTTTCACCAGTAACTGCGGCCTGCCTAATGCAGTGAGTTTGATAGCCGTGAAACCTGTGGCGTTTGTGATCCCCGAAACTGATTCGATACACTTTAAAAATATTTCCATATTCTTTTCGCATTGAGCTTCATTCATGTAAAAATATGTGCGCGCTGACGTCACGAGTTTTCTGCGGTCAGCGAATAATTTAGTCGGTTGATATTGCTTCAAATCACCTAAAAAACAAAATTTTTTAAAAAATAATAATTTTCTCTTTTTATTAATAACACAACTGCAAATTATTTTAAAAAAATTACCAGTTTCCTCCACGCTCGGCGACGTGTACGCCCTGCAATACAAACGCAATTAAAATTTGATGGAACCACAAGTGGCGAACAGAAATTAATTTTTATTAAATAGATTTTGCACACTCACTCCATTTCAACTTTTTCAGCTTGTTCGCTCGACAAATCTTCCTCGACGCTGTAATCGAGGATCGACTTGACTCCGAACTGTCTTAGCCGTTCCAAAGTCGGACCGATGGTGTTTTGGTCTTCACCGGCAACAAACTGCCCATACACAGTGGCCTTCATAACCATCTCAAACAAACGCTTTCCAAGCACTTTTTTCGACCATTTCATGATCTAAGAGAAGAAATGTATAAAAATAAAAATTAATTTTGACAGTGGTGGGAGTTTAAATTTCAGCTAACACCTATGGGATTTTTTTTTATAATGGTTTATTCGTGGACCAAAAAAGTCGCAATAAATGACTAAGAATTAAATGTTTAGTGTTTATAAATGGCTCCTTTTAGCAGAATAATGTATTTTTCAGCAAATAAAATTACATTTTCAGGTGAAAAATTGGATTTTCTGATGAAAAATTGGATTTTCGGGTGGAATATTGGTTTTTTAGGTGAAAAATTAGATTTTTGGGTGGAAAATTGGATTTTTGGGTGGAAAATTGGATTTTCGGGTGGAAAATTGGATTTTCGGGAGAAAAATTGAATTTTCGAGTGAATAATTGGATTTTTGGGTGAAAAATTGGATTTTCGGGTGAAAAAATGGATTTTCGGGTGAAAAATTGGATTTTCGGGTGATAAATTGCATATTCATGTGAAAAAAATGCTTTTTACACAAAAAAAATACATTTTTGGACATAAAAATGCATCTTTGGACCAAGTCCTCGTTTGGACATAAAAATGCATTTTTGGACATAAAAATGCATTTTTGGACATAAAAATGCATTTTTGGACATAAAAATTCATTTTTGCACATAAAAATGCATCTTTGGACATAAAAAAATGCATCTTTGGACATAAAAATGCATTTTTTGACATAAGAATGCATTTTTGCACATGAAAATGTATTCTCAGACCAAAAAAAAACCAAAACATTTATGGATCAAGAAATGCACATTTTTAACCTACAAAACCATTTCCAAAAAAAAAAGCATTTGTAGAAGTAAAAAAAACTTGCTAACTTCCTTCCATTACGTAATAAAGTTACATAAGCAGATCCTGTCAATTTGTCAAGAATTGTTACCTTCATGTTGTTTTTAACGAGGTAATCATTGGAGCATAGGGCGAATACGATGAGCGCCCTCGCGATTTCCCACGTGGATTTGCTTTTGTAGGCGGTTTCGGCGTTTTCGAAGTTGATGTCGAGCGGATCGAAGGACGACGACGGTCTCGAACTCGAGTTGGGGCTCTGGTCGTGCTCGTTTGGGGCCCCGGGCTGTCGCTTTGCATCTTTGAGTGAATCTAAGCCTATGCAAGTGGAAGTGTTGGATTTGTGGCGAGTGCTGCTGCACGACGAGGCGAATCTGTACGACTGGCAAGAGCGTGGGATAAGGAATTTGCTCGTTTGTATTGCAAACGACGCGCATTTCAGAGAAGCCATAACAGCACACGATGAATGAAGCCCATTGAGGCCTAAACTAAGAGATTGATGCCCTCACGTGGTTAGGCGCAGAGCGGCTCCTATTGGTTTGTTTCTAACAGGTAGGCGGTGTTTGCATGTTTTACTCCAGAGTGCAAGTGACGTCATTGGATTTTGTTTTAAAAAAAAAATTAAAAAAACTTCTGAGTTTGGTTTTTTCCTGATTAGAATTAAAATCGTTCCTTTTCCTGCTGTTTTTATTTTTTTATTTTATTTATCTCTAACGGAAAATTTCAACTTGAATACGGAAAAATAGTTTCAGTTTCCGTATTGAAAAAATGCGTAGAATTTCGAAAATTAAAATTTCTCAACCTTAAAATATCACAATCGATGCAAAAAAAATCCCGATTTGAAATTTAAAATAATAAATTAATAAACTTGAAAAAATTCAAAACAAATACCCGCCATTACCCACAGATGGCGCTCCGACCCAAGCGCCATACGAAACAACAAACCAAATTTCTCACTAAAAACAATCGTCTTTTTATTAATCTCTATACACATTTCCACGTAAAACACTTTGCAATATCTTTTCATTTGCGTACACAAAAAACTAAAAAAAAAAAAGGAAGCAAGTTGATATCACAGATTTGTTGAGCTATAATTAAAAAAAACACAACCACAAAATTTCACCTCGATCATAAAATCGTACATTTATTCCTCCGATGATGCTGATGCAGGCTCCCCTGCACCGGGATATGCGGCTTGGGCCCGTAATCAGTATAATCAAACGCCTTCATCAACTCCTTGAAAATAGTAACAATATGCCAGTTATACTTTGCCGAGCATTCAACATAGCTGCACTTCCACTGTTTCTTCACTAAATTCACCACATCCCGTCGATCCCGCGACCCAGCCAAGTCGTGCTTATTCCCAGCAACCAACACGGGCACATTATGCATATCCCGACTCTCGAAAATCTGCTCGCGGATGCTTTTAATATACTGAAACGAGTCCATCGACGCCAAATCATACACCAGGATGTACGCAGTCGCATTCCGTAGTCCATAGAAGCGGAAATCGCTCCACTCGTACAAACTATTCACCGGGAAATAGGAAATAACTGGCACGTCGAGTATTTTCAGCTCGTACAAATGATCGTTGACGATCACAGCTGGATAGTAAGTGTCTTTTCGCTCCGTGGGCACGTATTCGTCGCTGAATTCGTTCCAGACGAATTGCTGCAATAGATAAACGGATGAGCAATGCGGTGCAGCACGAGCTGCCCCTTAAATCGAAACCGCGCAAATTTGCGCTCTTTTTTCATTGTTTTATTTGTGATGCCTTAAATTCGGCGCATGCCCAATGTATCCATCGATTTGTAATGTCGGATGTAGGTGAAGGCCAGTGATGGGAGTCAAGTTTAAAGATGTTTTTTGTTGCTTTTTTTTGCGGGGGAAGGGATATTATTAGGCGGGAGTTGGTTGTACTTACGTGGATTAGGGATGTTTTGCCCACTGCGGGCGCTCCGAGGACCACGAGCTTGACTAACTCCATTGGACACGCGGACCTGCACGCGTCGGGATCGAGATGCTGGTGGTAACAGTTGGTGGGGGTTGGAATAAGAGCGGAGCCGCCCCTACCGGAAATGGCGCTCGATTTTCAAAGCTGAGGTGAAGCTGGTGTTGTTTCCATGGGGAATTTGCTCGTTGGGAATTATTGTGGTGGGTTGTGTGATGAATAGATGAATAAATGTTTCTTTTTGGGGGTTTTTTGTTTGTTTTAATGGTTTTTTTGTTTGTGGAATGGAAGAAATTTATGATTTGATTTGGGTTTAGAAATCACGTGATTTCGTGTTGCTTGGATTTCCCACGAGGATACATACACTTGATTTAATTAGCATTAAATCAGTGGCTGAAGGTTTCTGGTTGCGGATCAGTTGTAATTGATGTGTAAATTTGTTCTAATACGATTAGGATTCGTTGCGTTGTTCGTTTAGTTAGGAAACGAAAGGGAAAACTCAAGAAATTGTTTTTATTGTTTTGTAAATCAATAAAAATGAATAAATGAATGAATAAATAAATAAATAAATAAATAAATAAATAAATAGATGAATGTTTGGTTTGTTTATTTTTAATATTTCGTTACGAAGTAAATTGTGATTTGTCGTTGTTGTTTTTTCGGGAAATTAGGCTTGTTCTACACGCCGTAATGTATGCTGTTATTAAATCTTTCGCGTTGCCTAGCAACAGCATTTCTATCGATCAAACTGTAACTCTCCGTTCAATTTTATTTTTTTAAAATTTTAAACCAACAAAAAAATATTTATTTTCCAAAATAATTACTAAATAAAAAATTTAAAAATCGATAGAAAAAAATCTTAAGATCACATCGCAGCATCCGTTGCTTAGAGACCGAACTTTCAAAATATCCCGGTAATGGCGCTGCGCATTCACTTCCTTTACGTTGCTTCCGGTGGCCATATTGATTATAACTTTGCTCACACTCACCGTTATTTTACTCAAATAAAAACACCATTATTCAATTTTAATATTTTGACAGTTGATCGTAAAAATGTCGACGGATATTTCCCGCCAAGTAAGTAATTACGATAATTACGGCCGATAAATTACAAATTAAAATTAAAATTGCCATTCATTGTCCAAATGAGAAGGAAATGAGTGTGGGTGGGGTCCGCGAGACTCAATTTCCACTTAATTAATTCACTTTTTTTTTCCCCCGCGCAGTTTACTAATCCAGAACTTCCGGGCTACGTCGGCTTCGCTAATCTTCCTAATCAAGTTCATCGCAAATCGGTGAAAAAAGGTTTCGAGTTCACCTTGATGGTCACCGGTGAATCAGGACTTGGCAAATCGACCCTTATAAATAGTTTATTTCTTACTGATTTATATCCAGAAAGAATAGTTCCGGAAGCCAGTGGTGTGTGTGTGTTATAAAAATTTTAAAAAATTGATTTTTTAAATTGATTTTTTAAATTTTTTCAATTTTTTCAATTTTTTTGTAGAAAAAATCAAACAAACCGTTAAATTGGACGCATCCACCGTGGAAATCGAAGAACGCGGCGTGAAATTACGTCTGACAGTCGTCGACACCCCCGGATTCGGAGACGGGATCGACAATTCGAATTGCTTCGAATCCATCAATCAATACATCGACGAGCAATTCGAGCGATTTTTACGCGACGAAAGTGGACTAAATCGACGAAACATCGTCGACAACCGAATCCACTGTTGTTTTTATTTCATCTCGCCGTTCGGACACGGGTAACGAGTCGAAAAACCGACCAAAACCACAAAACTAATCCACCCAATCCCAGATTAAAGCCGTTGGACATTGAATTTATGCGAAGATTACACAACAAGGTCAACATCGTTCCAGTTATTGCCAAATCCGACACTTTAACCAAAAAAGAAGTGATCCAGTTGAAGAAAAAGGTGAAAATTAAATTAAATTTAATTAAATTTAAATTAAATTGAATTAATTAGGTGATGCAAGAGATCGACGAAAACGGAATTCGTATTTATCCGTTGCCAGATTGCGATTCCGACGAGGACGAAGAGTACAAGGAGCAAGTGAAGCAGTTGAAAGTTTGTTTAGGAATTGATTTGTGTGGGGAGTTGGGATTTATGTTTGATTTGTTTGTAGGAAGCTGTGCCTTTTGCAGTTTGTGGTTCGACACAAATGGTGGAAGTGAAAGGGAAGAAAGTGCGCGGTCGGATTTATCCGTGGGGTGTGGTCGAGGTGGAGAATCCGGAGCACTGCGATTTTATCAAGTTGAGGACCATGTTGATGTGAGTGTGGTTTGGTTGGTGTGGAATGTGGAATGTGGAATGAGGATGGTTGTTTATTTTTTTGGTTTGTTTTTTTAGTACTCATATGCAGGATTTACAAGAAGTGACTCAGGATTTACACTATGAAAATTATCGTTCTGAACGTCTTGCAAATAAAACTGGGAATCAACGCAAATCCATGTACGTTTTTGGGATCTTGCAATTGTAAAATGGATTTTTCTGCGTAGAAAAATGATTATTAGAGAAATGCATTTTTGCTTGAAAAATGATCAGAAAAATGCATTTTTTCCTTGTAAAATGGTTAGAAAAATGCATTTTTGCTTGAAAAATGATGAGAAAAGTGCAAACGAGGATTATAAATGATAAGAAAAGTGTAAACAAGGATTAGAAATGATTAGAGAAATGCATTTTTGTTGAAAAATGATTAGAAAAATACATTTTTGCTCGATAAATAGTTAGAAAAAGGCAATTTGGCTTGGAAAATGATTAGGAAAATGCAATTTTGCTTGAAAAATGATTAGAGAAATGCATTTTTGCTTAAAAAATGGTTAGAAAAATGCATTTTTGCTTGAAAATAATTAGAAAAATGCATTTTTGCCTGAAAAATGATTCGAAAAATACATTTTTGCTTCATAAATGGTTAGAAAATGCAATTTTGCTTGAAAAGTGATTAGAAAATTCATTTTTGCTTGAAAAATGATTAGAAAATGCATTTTTGCTTGAAAAATGATAAGAAACTGCTTAAAAACTGGTTAGAAAAATGCAATTTTACTTGAAAAATGGTTAGAAAAATGCAATTTTACTTGAAAAATGGTTAGAAAAATGCAATTTTACTTGAAAAATGGT